>DF239974.1:102853-123234 GCA_000507305.1 Breviolum minutum Mf 1.05b.01
ACAACAACAACAACAACAACAACAACAACAACAACAACAACAACAACAACAGAACAACAACAACAACAACAACAACAACAACAACAACAACAACAACAACAACAACAACAACAACACCAGCAGCAGCAGCAACAACAACGACAACGACAACGACAACGACAACAACAACAACAACAACAACAACAACAACAACAAAGACGTTACACTTTGGCAAATCATCTCCCATGCATTCCCATGCTGAATTTTGTCAAAACATTTGGATGTTGCTTATACGTACTTATTTTCATACACCAACATGAACAAAATAAACCCACATGACTCACATGACTATCAACCCGCTTAGGGTCATCCGGCAAAAACAAAAACATCGAAGCATACATCATCCAAAGATACGTTTAATATCTGTGATATCTGTTAAAGCTGGCTAAAGTACAATGGTTGACTGGCTTAAAAACGTAAACCTTTCGAACTATCACAGGAATTTAGTTGGAAAACGTAGGCCAACAACGTCAGGCACTGACTATACCTGAGCATACATAAACGTCAGGCACTGACTATACCTGAGCATACATAGATAACAAAAAAAAACGCCATGGAACTGCCAATAGTTCAGATCTTCATCGATGCCTTTCCAGTCCTGCTGAAAAAACACACACACACACACACAATTTGACAATGAAGGGAGGTGTGGACCCCCGGAAGCGCCACAAACAAGTATTCTTTGGCACGTTCATATTGTTTCGCAATTACAACCCCGGAAGATTAACATGGAACTCACAAATGAAGATGGATGATCATGTTCCTTTTCAAGTGGGGTGATCTTGAGGTGAACCTTTCGCCGTTAATTTTGTCTCAAGCTTCACCCTTTGGATTCATCGGATTCCACCGATTACTGGACCCTTTAAAGGCCTGGCTTGTTTTTATAGGGATCCTGAATCCTTATAATGGTTCAATATAATCCCCCCACATAGCTGGGTAGTTTGTCATCCCCTAACCTAAACAACCAGGGGCCCTTTTTTCATGGCTCAAATGTGATCATTCACAGATGTGTAATTGACATGATGGTTCTAAATATGTGCTTGTTGGCCACCCACAAGAAAACCCTCTAAAATGATAATATCTCCACATGTTGCCCCCAGACTTTGGAAAAGTCTTTTGGACAAATTGTAGCTTAGCTTTAATCTTGTCATGTACGGTTGCCCCAAATTCTAAACCATCATCATCTCCGAATTTTCGAGAGATTCAAAGGTTTCCTTCGGCCTAGTTACATATTGACAAAGATCATGTGCATTTAAAAACCGTCCCATAGCCCAACCAACTCCACTCACGCACAGCTTGCTGGTTTACGTTGCCCACCATCCTGGACCGTTGGGTTTATCACCATGGCCACAAGAATGTACATCACATCTGCCATGGCATTCCCAAGAACATCCACACGAAGCATCCAAGCGGCAAAGGTGGGAACCTGCGGCGAGGTTGCCCGGACGCTTACTACAGATGTTTGAATCCCAAGGGATAATGTTTCTCCGCGCCCCTTATCATCCATTCAGCTACCGTTCAACTCCCGTATTGCCAACCTTGACACAAAAATTCAGAAACAGCATTATCTTCCAATGCTATAGGTATTTCCACCAAAACACTCGCAGGCTACATAGAAGTTTCCCACGTATCTCAGGGTTCTTGTTGCTGGATAATGGTTCTATAGTTGAGCACAGTTTCTGGATCCCTTGGAGTCCAAAAAAACCTTTCCTAAACTGGTCTCATTGGTAAATTCTGATAAAAAAAAAACTACTAAGTCCAAACCTGAAAATCATAAGGTCATTTTAAGGGATGTGTGATGTTTCCCCAAAACCAACCATCATTTAACCGATTTAACGGCATGGTAAACACCCACATCTGCGGCGAAGAACTTCGCCTCGGGCAAACCTGCAGGAAACGCTGCCACAGCAGCTGTGGCCGTGGTGGCGTCGTAGAGCACGGCGGGCCGGACCCAAGCAAAGGCCTAGGGATGAGGTGCACTGAAGTTTGCATTTATGCCTGGGATCCCAATAAAATCCCATGATGGGATGGGATGATGGAATAAAATTAACCTTATATAGTGACCTTCAACTTCATTTCTGATTTACATTGTGTTTTTTCTGATCTTATTTCGAGGTTCATCCTGAATTGAAACAAAACAAGGCTATGGAGGGAAGATCTATACATTCATATCATGTTGAAATTTGTATACTGTATACATACATTTATAGATATAGGCGGTGTGCACCTTACTATTTCAGCTTTCGAGTACTTATTACAGCCGCACTAAAACACACCACATTTTTGCAGAAAATCTGAGGTCACGGGAAAGAGAGCAAAAACCCATGACCCACTACAGATCCATGGGACTGGTATATCTACCTACATGGATTATATAAACTTAAGCCACATGTAGGTAAATATACCAGTCCCATGGATCCTTTGGGATAAAGTCCAACTTGTAACATGACCCTAAGAATCCAGAACCCTTCCTCGAGTAGGATTGATGGTCGCAATCCCATTCTCAGAATAGGATTGTATGGGAATCTCTTTCTTATGACAAACCTGGATCCTTGGGGTGAGAACAAATTTGACTAGTTGGTGGCTTCAACCCATGTGGACAATTCAAACAATCACATTGGAGACCTTCCCCAAAGTGGCATGAAACCATGCCAACCACCATCTAATTGGACATGTCTACAGAAGAAGTCCCTTTCACTTGGAAAAATAAAATCGAAGGTTTCAAGAATAATCTCTTTCAAGCAACAAGGTCAGAAGTTGCCCAAATGTTTGATTAAAGTAATTGGGGGTTCAGGTAGAGGTTCAGCTTAGTCTCGGAATCTTTCCAGTGAAATTCTACGCTAGTGGCCACCAACCGGTATCAATGCAGTAGTCATTGCCTGACTTGATTTAAACATCAATGATCATATGTAATCATAATGTATGTATACATATTGATGGTCAAATCAATATGAGGTGATGTCAGTCTGAACCAATCACACAATCTACACATCAATCTGAACGTGTGAGTTTGAACCCCACGTTTGAAACCGCCCTAATCATTGGTGCTTCGTCAAAGTAGCAGATGGCGCTGTGAGAACCAAGACATCTCCCAAGCGCAGAGGTGTTGAAAGGGTGAACCTAGGGAGACGACTGGGAGGCACTACAAATCATCCATTTTGAGGTGTTAAAAATTGTTAGTTTCAGGGAGGGTTTCATTGAAAAACCATCCTGTGTGTTTAATAAACCCAAATTTCAAGGTTTCGCTAGTGCCGCGGCAGTGATCAAAGTATTGAAGTTACATACTGAAAAAGTATCATAAAATCACTGGGAAAATCGTTGGGATTAAAACTTGCTCTTTGAGCCTGACTTGCGAAAAACGAAAATTCACCATCAAATTGTGACGTCGGAACTCATGGTGAAGAGTCCATTCATAGCCGCCTTTCAGCCACCTTTCAGCCAGTGCCCCTCTCTCTGCTCCACCTTGTTCCCGAAAGCACAGCACATATCGTTGATGGCAACCAGAAATCCGAAAAAAAAAAAAAACTACACCAGTTGAGGAAAAGGTAGTTTTTTTTTAAGTAGTTGAAATCCCATAATGTACAAGGTTCTTGCACCATCCAGTGGTTTATTCGCCGGATTTCTGAAGCATCAACAGGTTGGCTGCCATCTTCTTTTTGTCTACAGCAGGCCATGGCGATGCAGTAAAGAAAACACCTTGGGATCCACCAGACTGACCACAGGTATCCTGAAATGATCAGCGGGTTCTGATGCCCCCCACTGGGCAACGAATCGATTGGTGCTTCAATACAAAATACAAACAGCCATACCATCCATGGGACGATTGTATATCTACCCACATTTGGTTGATTTTTCAAAAAGGACCTTTTGATAACTTCCAGCTTGGGCTGAGGTTTCAACACTTCGGCTCCTTTGTTGGATTAGGATCAAAGTATCCTACACATATTGAAGACCACCATTCAACACTATTGCATCTATTGTACAACGTCCAAACCATCGTTTTGGTTCTGGGTCGTCACAAGGGAACAATGATACTCACTCCCTTCCCAATCACAGCTGGTGCTTCACTTCCACAGTTGGTGGCCGGTTGCCTTACGAGCATTCAAGGGATGCTTCCACAAAAATCATGGCCAGTTGGTGGTTGAACCAACTCATCTGAAAAATATGCAATCGTCAAATAGGATCATTTCCCCAAATAGGGATGAACATAAAAAATGTTTGAAACCACCATCGAGGAATGTAGACCCATAGGATACCCACAAGGAAAATGAAAAAATCTTCGAAACCCACCACCTTTCAAACGATGGGTTTCCGAAAGTGGCAACCAAGCCAAAGGTCACTAAGGTTTTCTGGTCTTAGGGCTCCCTTGACAAACTGCTGCTTGGGGTTGAAAGGGTTTGGCGCCCAAGGTGTTTCCTATGAACAACCTGTTCGTTTAACACATCTTTTTTGGTTCTCAAGTCGTTCCACATGAAAACAAACACATTGATGTATCTATTGATATGGATAAATGTTGGATAACACATTCATTGAAGAACACAGAGAACAACAAACATAAACTTAACATATTTGATTCACACATATTACAAAAAGCAAAAACAAACTGTTGGTATCTGCTAGCTGCAAATTCTCATTTCCGAGTTCTTCTTCCGGAGCCTTTACCGCCTCCGGTTCCTCGACATTTCCAAACCTTGGAATTCGGTAAAACCATGAGCTGCTGATAGCTGCTGATCCCTACATACTAGTGATGATTTTAGACATCCTACACCAGTTGGATAGGCAATTTACCCCCCCCCCCCCCCGAAAACTAACATGACAATGGAAATCCAACCGTTTGAAGATGTATGATGTATCTGTNTATTTAGACTCCACACTAGTGAGTGATAACCCCTTACCCCCCCCCCGAAAACTAACATGACAATGGAAATCCAACCGTTTGAAGATGTATGATGTATCTGTTAGTTTTCGGGGGAGGTTATTGTCCTATTGTTTACAGGGTTTGATATCTCTATATACATCAGGTGGTGCAGGACTTCTTCCACAGGATCATATCGCACTGCTTAGGGGTGTTTCCACGATCCCAGGCTATACAACTGCTGAACGATTTTGGGCGCTGAACATGAACATGGAATCTGAAACATAAACACACGCTGAAAGAGGAACGGTCATGAGCCAAAACCTAATGAGTTTGGATTTGGTGCTAAATTTCAGCGATCTGATTCATGGACATGTGACATGAATGATATAAACTTGATGTTGAGAAGATGGATGTTAATGCTAGCACCATGTACAAGAAGGTTTGGATGCGATTGTTCAACCCGTGACACAATTGCATCCTGCCCTGGTTTTCACTAAGGCTAGTATTGGAGGCCAATACAATGTCATCCAACAATCTTCAATCAAGGCAGGTTGATTTTGCTGGAAGGTATCATCCCATCCTTGAAGGGACTATGTCTTGGATTTGCAGAAAGTTCTTGGTCGGGAAATGGTTCCAAACATCAACAGACCAAATGGCAAGTCAGCACTATCATATGCTAGACCAACATCATGCACTGGCAACCGATTCACAGTACCCCAAATAACGCTAAATGGGCAACATAAAGAAATCAAACATAAACAGTCAATTTCAACAAACTCCAAGTGGTCAAAGTCATGGGTGTTCTGGAGAAATTCAGGGTAGAAGAACTATAACTTACTGCTAAAGCTGATAAAGGTATCTTTTTGAGGGGAATCATTATACAAGTTCAATAGACTCACTACCTCGGGTGCTAAGAAAACCTGATTTCCCAAGAAGAAACTCCATATGCCACCAAGTTCCAAAATATTCTAGTTCAGGGGAGGATTTCCCTACTCAAAATTACACAACCTCTTTTAGGCAAATGTCTTTCTAGGGGTCACACAAAAATTCACCCAGGAAATTGTTGGTTCACCATTGGGTTGAAGAAACAACTTCAGCCAGGTGGAAATACTACCTTCCCAAAATAGATTGCTAGTTGGTGGTTTCAACCCCTTTGAAAAATATTAGTCAATTGGGATGACTTCCCCAAGTAGGGGTGAAAATAAAAAATATTTGAAACCACCACCCAGATTGCCATCTCAACTCCCATGAACTCCCAAAGTGGTATCTGGTGACTTGCTCTCAACTCTCCGAAATTCTCTACATTCCATCAAGAATTGAATGGGACCTTCCCAACGGACCCCGAAAACTAAGTTGCTAGAGTTATGAGTAATACTAAGGTTTAGGGGTCCATTCAGTAGGTCCTGTTGGAGATTTCTTGGAATACATATAAAAATCATATGAACATATGAACGGATCCGGATCCGTATTTTCCACAGTCCCACAGTCCCAGATTTAAATGTCGGCGGTGATGAGGTGAAGATGTCGTCGAAAATTCCCCAAGAATTCATGAGGTTGAAATAAAAGTACCATTCCCATACATACCATCCATGCATGGTATGTTTAAGTATTGATATGCTAAATGTGGTGTGGGTAAATATACGAAAATGTTGGGTGGTATGTATGGGAGTTGTACCATTTTTTAACCAAATGTTTGGAGAGGGTCCAGCACTATATATGGGTAATTTTGCTTGCTTTGGGTCCCAAGTCAAGTGAAAACACTTAGGTTGGCTAGATTATATCTAAAAAGGTTTCCAGTGGCATGCTATTTTTGTTGACCACCAATGGCCTAACGAAACATCTTGGAACATCCAGTTCCCAACCATTGAAAAATCCCGCCCAGACACACGGACAGTCCAGCTTCTGCATGCTTACTGCTGACCATTTCTCCTGCATTGATGCATCTGGGTCACCCTTACGTGAGTCAGAAAACGAGTCAGTTGCCAACGTTTCATGGACAAACCCTGAGAAGAAAAGGCAAAAACACCCCAAATTACAACGATATGTTTAATTGATTGGGAAATCAATTCTGCATGGAACAAGTTTGGTTTCAGCCGATCACCATGTCAGTTGGTTTCATATATACACTATTTCATTCTTGGTCTTCCAGTCACACTCTTAGAGGCGAGCGGTTTTGACTGGAAGCTGAGGGAATTTTAGAACAAGTTCCAGTAGCAAACCAAGAAAGAGACAAAAAAAAACAATCAAACACAAAAACGCTTAATCAAACAACATCCCATCAAAATCCGCAATTGAAATACCATGATATATATATATATATCAATTATATATATATATGAATCATATGGAAAATTACAGCATACTTCAGAGATAAACACATAACTATAACATAGTGTGGACTGGAGAAAAAAAACAAAACAAGTTCCGAGATTCGTATGTCTGAACCCATCAGTGGAGGCTCATCGGCTGGAAGTGGCTGGCCGACATCTCCTCGGGGCGATTGTCGTGGGGTCTGTCTCTACTGAAATCCTGAAGATGGTGAGGGGCTACCTGGACCCTCCAATGGAAGGGTTTGAACCTATATAGCAGGGTTCGAGGCATCAAACAAAAATAACAATTTTTGAGGGGTCAGGATCCTTGCGGTATGTTGCAACATAAAGTATGTATGCTGTATACAGACATGTCAGATTTATAGATATGATATGTATCTTGAAATATATAATAAATATAAATGTGAGATCACAATCAATACTTCTTAAATGCAGTTGCTAACTTAGACACCTCGGATACCTCGGGAAATCATCCATTCCTTGCAGTGCTGACACACAAACCTGCACTTTGTACGTTGCAACTGAAACTTTCCTGGTAAAGTTCCAAATGCCTTGTCTCCAGCTGTGCCTTTTTCACACAACCTAGTGATTGATCGATCCCTTCATTGCTCCCCATCGCCGGCCTAGTGAGAACTTTAGGATATGATTTGCCGAACAAGATCGCATGATACACTCAAGTCCGAACTCCGCATCTTCATGGTTTGAAAAGGCTGTCGACTCACCTTTTCTTGGAAACATTTAATTTAAGTGGCTCAATATTTCTCAATAGTAAAACTGGGTTTCATTCATGCTGCAAGCCAACCTCCACAGGTGGTTCAAAATCATCAAACAGTGAACTTGGGTTAGCCATTGTTTGAGTTTTTGAAATATCTGAGACATATCTGCCAGGAAACATGGCATGTCTATCAGTTCATGAAGACACAAAACATAGCTCACAGAATCGGCATGAACAAATCACTCGTGCTAAACCATCACCCTGCCAAAAACTTCAGAACTCTGACCTGTTCCCAAAAACCAAACGAAATTCATTGATGTAGGTGTTTGTTTGTTGATTAGGTACGCCCTAAAAAATTAACATGGAAAACACAGGCCCGGAGGTTTGCAAGATGATTTCCCTTTTCAACTTGGTGATTTTTAGGTTCCATGTCTATTTTCCAGGATGTTAAGTGCAGTTTGCTAAACCTACATATTACATTTTCCAATGCCACGGAAAACCTTTACCACAACTTCTCACTGACTTTGACTCCAATTCACCCTACGCGGTCAACTAAAAAAAAACTGAAAAAAATAAGGTAAACATATATTACTGGTTGGTGGTTTCAACCTATCTGAAAAAGTCAAAATGGGAATCTTCCCCAAACAAGGGGTGAAAATAAAAAATATCTGAAACCACCAACCAGTATATTATGATTAACAGGAACCATTCCATGGTTTCGTCTATTGTGTTCCCCTTGTTTTCCGTTTGAACCCCTTTGGCACGAGTGAGTCGAAGTTTCCAGGACTTGGACTCTGACCCGAGGGCTCTGGAAGGATCGGCAGCCCTACGGGAACCACAGCACTGCTGGAAACGGAGCGTTGTGGAACTTCTCCAGGGATGATGGCCAAGTCGAAATGAATGTAACCTGAAAATGACCGAAAAATGGTGTTTTTTTTGGTTTGATTTTTTATTGAATCAACAAAACTAATACAAAACACATTGAATTTGTTGAAAAAATGAAAAACATGTAATTAGGGAGGGGGAAAGTGAACCGTTTAAAGAGATTTGCTTTAAGTAAAATCGTTCCGAGTGCCTAGGTGTCCCAGGAAGTTGGTAAATGGATAATAAATGGGTTGTAACCCACTTATATTATACAAATGCGCTATATTGGGGCCATTTTTCCGCCTACTACCCTTTTATTAACTTCCCGGGACATCCAAGTGGTCCATAAGCTCGTTAACTTGGTGCTGGGAATTCAGAGTCACGGGGGGAGATCGTCTTCGAAAGGCAAATGCCTTGTATGGTACATGTACTTCTGAACACATATCGTCTATTTTCTTGCATCTTTCATGTCACAGTCACAAGAATAGCTATTAAGTAGAACACAAGGCAGTTGCTTTCAACCACCCTCAACTAGTTGGCGGTTTCAAGCCAGTTGAGAAATATTAGTCAAAATGGGAATCATCCCCAAGGATAGGGGTGAAAATAAAAAATAGTTGAAACCACCACCTAGTCAAGTATTTTCTCTGCCTTAAGGTTTCACTTGCAACGTTGCAGCGTGAAAAACTGTTGCAAGGAGACAAGGAGCAGCCTTGCGCAATGCCTCTTGCGCTGATCAGTAAGGAGAACAATGCCGTCCAATACGCCGTAAGTTCAGCTCCTCAGTAAATTGCAACGACTAGTTACTAGTTCACTCCGTGGGGGAGGGTTTGTAAACACACAACTTAAATATATACTTAAGTGGTTTAGTTCCTGGGAACCCTTTAAAGACATGCAACAAAAATGAAATGCACAACTGTCCAAAAAAAACATTCCAACGTGGAATCATATATCTTTTTTTCGGCCTGTTTGTTCGACTCCAAGCATCCCATGTAAAACAAAGCATAGGTCTGCAACAGCAGTGACAGAGTGGCTTCACCCGTCTTTTCGATTTGCAAGATCGACAGGAACCTCGATGTTGTTGGAAGCGTGGAAAATCGTTTGTTTAATCCGAGGAAATAATCCCGGGGATTTGTTTTGCACCATGTATTCAAAGGCACCCCTTCCCAAAAAAAAATAGACTCAAAACGACTTGAAACACTTGGAAGATTGTGAATGCTTTGGGGTAAATACTGCATTATTATCTTGTCTCTTTTACATTTCTTTACATGGCGGTATCTATGTTTGCGTATAACCCATTTGCAGGGATTTCGAGGGCCCCTTCATTTGTAATAGACGCCCAAACACCATCAACATGTAAGGGACATCTTTACACCGCCTTTGATGTAGACGGCTCCTGGTATCAAGGTTTGTTGGGTATATAAACGGTTTCTTGTGTAAGGGTTGGTCTGGCGTTAAAAACATGTTGTTGGTGAAGCCGAGCTGCTGCGAAGCAAAGCAAGTGTATCCACACTACAATGTGTTACTAGTGCATCCTGTAAGTTTACTTACCCACTATGCAAGGGCTCGTCCACAACCACGAATCTGATTTGACTGTTGAAATGCACCTGCCTAGGAACTTCTGATCACAGATTTCTGCATGGAACCCTTGCTGGATCTCAGGATGTCTCCCTTATTGGAATGACTTCTCCATCCATATTGTGGGCGATCAACATCGAAATGAGTCGTAATGGAATATCTGGACCCAAGTGGATTAGTGACTCAAATATATCTGCAAGAGATGGGGGCTGGTTCCTCATGTACAAGCAATCAGGTTTCCCTAAGGAAAATATGTCTGCAGATACGCCACTCAAAATCCCTGTATAGCTCTAAGATACAAAATACATTTGCACCTATGCCATGCGCAGTTACACTGACCTGATTCAAGTCCTCACAATTACACTGCATGTCACATAGACGTATCACTACTTTTGCATAGCCCACAATTCGTGAGTGCTGCAAAATAGGAACAAATGGGAATCTAGGAAATATTCTTCTATGGCCCTATGCCATCCTAATACCAACTTGCTGGCGAACCACAAAAAAAACCGGGGAGCAAAAAACGTGATCTTGGGGAATGTTGGTAACCATACCCTAGGGATCCAATCACCTTCTGGGAATGGTAGTGGAACCAAAACACTGTGCTGAGGAAGTGATCGAACACCCAAATCATTATCTGAGAATAGGACTGTATTCCGAGAGATACTTATGTATCAGCAATGCTGTAATTGGCTTGCTCATCGATTCGATGCTGATCCCAACAACGACTAGCCATCCAAAAGAAACGAAGAAAACGCCAAATTCTGGAAATAAAAACCGGTCCGCTGGTTTTGGTTTGTTTGGAAGGGACAAGGCACACATCAGTTCTCAAGTTGGTTTTGAAGGAATCCCAAATTTCCTGACTGCAAAGCAATATGGCTGTGATATTCTAGAAAGAATGTGGGTTTTATTCATGATGGCTCTGACACACTCCCAAAGACAACATAGCACGTGACAAGATATACAGTACAGTAGTTTCATGGGGGGCATCAATAGCAGGCATACTGCATACTGTATTCTCGGATAGTATCTGGCAAAGGAATCATCGAAACAGGTGTGAACAAAATGGACCTCTGAGCCACAACTTCCATGCATTTTCGATAGTGACATCTATTACTGCGCACAAAATATGTATCTTCACAAAAGTTCAAGAAGCTTAGGTGTACCAGGTGCAAATACCGGCATAAGAATAGGGCCTAAAATATCAAGTAATACGAATGCCATTCGAAACTGAAGATTAATCAGGGATCCGTCCTAAAAGAAAGTGATCAACTTTGTGGTGGCATCTTGATATACATACTGTTGATGTCGAAAAAAAAACCTGGAACCTTGTCAAACAGCTGGTAGAAATCCTCCATTCAAACAATCTGGGAACGAAGGTAGCCCCCTTGATGGAGCTTCAACATGAGTTCCCCGCAACGTGGGACAACCCGGCTTTCTTGTGGATTGTTTGGAAAAGGCGGTTCGTTCCGGCTTCAAAAAATTTGTGGTAGCTATGTTAAAGGCTTGGGCTATTGATTATGGGACTTTCAGTTTCGTATTTGATTCCCACTTTATGAAAACTTTTCTTGCGGTACAAATCTGGCATGTCTCACAACCCTGCATATGGAAAATAGGCCCTGAGGAACTGTGGGTTTGGACAAGGAATATCCAACAAGTATATATCGACACAATTCTGCATTTGCATTGAATATGAATGCATACAATGCATTCTGTGTTATGCATCTTGAAGATTTGCACATCATGTACATGCATGAGAGGATTAGAACGTATTAAAATGTACTAAGTACAAAGAATCAGCAAACATATATTATTTCGCATGTGTATAGACCATTCTACAAAATTTGGGGTGTAACTGGCAGCTGGCTAGCTGGTAGTGTCACTTTGCCAAAAGCACTTGCAACAAGGAATGTTTCGCAACATTTCAACATTTGCACCAAGATTCGCGAAAGACTGAAGGCCCAAAAACAAAATGTCTGAATACCAGATCAATAATGCTCCGCAAAAAGATGCAACCTTGAATTGTTGAAAACCAATAGTGGTGTTTCCGCATATACAGCCTTGGCGAAAGCCGAACCAATCACTGGACTGAGCCGTTTTTGTTTTGGATCCCTGTACATGCACAGTGTACCTACACGTGGCCATTTCGCAACATAAGTGCCATCGAAAAGCAAATTCTCCGAGAAAATGCTGAATAGTTACAACTTAAGCTGTGTAAGTGTTTCGACACAAATGATCAAATTACTGGATGATCTGGGCCAATAGTATCCGACATACCGCCCAGTTGGTCAGGCTCATTGAACCACAAAGACATGCCTTATTTGAGTTGTGGAAGATGTTTGACAACCCTGCAAACGATTTTTACTAATACCAGTGTGGTTAGGAGGATTTCTTATTAATCCATATACCGAAGTACTATTTTTTCCTGAAGTCGGGTCCCAGGTTGTGCTGGTCTGATGTTTAACATGCAAGCTGACAAAGGTTTCCTATTTGAGAGTTGAAAACCATAAACGAATTTCCTCAACATGGAATGTTGCACGAATGCAAACCGGAAAAAAATGAACCACGATTTTTGACACGTCATCCAGACTCATCTTTCGTGGACATCCAAACAAACCACCCGAATCAAAGCATGAAAACATGTTCAGCCCAATGAACTAATGGGCATCTTCCTGAGATTAGTTGAAATCTAGTACAATGACAATGGCTCAACCAAACCCATGGTTTGTGCTAGACGTGGCGAAAAAACACCTTGTATAGTGGCTATCAATTTTTAACTCGACAAATGCAACATGATTCATCAAGGTGTGCACCAGAGTTAACTACATTGGTATGGCAAACGATGGTCTGCGGCAAAACTTTGGCAAAAGTAAAAGTAGCAACTCAATCTTCCAGTCAGGCCATTGTTTTTGTCTATGTCCATCATTGCAACACTTTATGGAAACCAACAACCCTTATTTTACTGCGACGAAACTGCTTCTAATTATCTTGGCGTGATGGCTATCTCCCACAAACGTTCTTTCAACGCTGTATGGTGCTCGGCCACAGTTTACCAAAGGTGGGGGTCATTGGGTCATGTTTGTTGACGTTTGCTGTTAGAAAATTGTGTCACAGCGAGGTTCTATGAATTTCTACCGAGGCTATCCTTAACATCCTTAAGATATCAAATGCATCTCCTGAATTGCAGCTGGGGACAGGATCATCTCAATGTCCAGAACAACGTCAGCGAAATAGAAACCCAACTCAAAGAGCATCACCAAACGATTCAAATTTCTTTCTACTCTGCCTAAGGTCAAGAAACAGAAGACTATGGGAGGCCTTGTGTTGTGTTGTCTTGGTGACGTATGCGGTGATGTGAAAATACAAATGTATAAACATTACTGTATAAGCAAAAGCAAAAGAAATGAAACATGAAAACTTGGATTACTTTACGACGTATTGCAGGGTTGCCAGTATCACCCAACAACACAGTAATTAGTTCCCAAAGCTCTTCCAAACCATCCCTAGAAGAGTCTCCAATGAAATTGGGTTCCAGGTAATGCTTCTAGTCCTGGACATCCAAGATGGTTCATGATGTCCGGATGTGATATTCTGATATTCGTATAATATGGTATGATTTGACCATCTATGAATCTTTACTATCATCATGCCAATGATAACAACTAAAAAGGATCTGTGTTACAAATCCTATCGTACTGGATTGGCTACGGATCATCATGGTGGAGTATACTACCATTAAAGACAGTACTGTGGTCCCCCCCCATTCAGCCAGTTAGTTGGCGATTCAAGCGATCACCCCGGAAAGATGATGGAGTTCAAACATAAATCCAAAGACATTGGCCATGCGTTATATATCTATCTACCTATGCACATACGTACATACGTACGTACGTGCGCACTGTATGTTTGTATGTATATATGTCTGTATGTATGGATGTACGCATTGATGCATGTATGCAGGTATGCATGTATGTTTGTATGCATGTATGTTTGTATGTATGTATGTATGTATGAATGAATGTATGTGTTTATTTATCTATGTATTCTGATTCCTTTCACTTGCATCATAGTGAATTTACATACATATCCACCCTGGAGTAATTAGATAAAATCTGGAATTCAACTATCCCCCCCAAAAAAAAACGTTCAAATACAATGCACAGTTTTCAATATATTCCGAATAAAAATGATATATGAATGTTCATTGAAACAATGTCAAAAAATTAACAAACAGCTCTTTCTCTCAGGATTTTGTAAATTTCCTCCGCCTCCTGCGGAAAGCTTCTTCGCCAAGTTTCTGCCCGCAAAACATTTGAAAGGAATGCGCTGGACCTTTGTGATTTTTACACATTTTGCCGGCAAAAGGGTTGGTTGTTGTTTGGGGTTGTGAGCCAACTCTGGGTTACACATTTTGCCGGTCCATCACATCATGCTGAACAACTGCCCAATCACACTGAAAGACTGTTCACGCTGAGGAACAAGAGTTCCAGTCGAGCGTAACTCCTCCGCAATGCTTATCTCTTCCTGCACGGCTTGGGCACCACCCACACCGGTATTCCCCCCTGCAGCGCAGGTGGCTTGTTCGTCAGAAAACCCTGAGCATCGAATCTTGATTACAATCAATAAACTTGGTACCTGTGGTATTGATTTTGCGGACCCCCCTGAAAAATCAATTGAATCAATTAGAGGTGCATTAAAGTTGATTGATTTAGACATGGTGATGTCTATTGAATATTTGATTGCTTTGGTTATTGAGTATTTTACGGATTGGTTTATTGATTTTGAACTTGTGGGTTTTTTGCCTTGTTGGGGTATTAGGGTCATAAAACCTTTGCAAAAAGGTGCATTTTCTGCAGCAATTTTGGTCACACATGCAGCCCACCATTGAACACAGTTTCAAAATATATCGCATCTTCAAGCATATATCGATCAATTTAATACATGCATCGAATCTCGAAAAATAAAATTGTTACAATACATACATGTACCATAATTCAGGTATATATATATATACATATATATACACACAGCCATACACTTTTTTTTCAGCTTGAGTGGTTGCTACAACATCTCTTAGACAACCACAATGTTCACAATCTACATGTATATATATATATAAATAATGTATAATCATTGTATTTGCAAGTAATTGGTTGTAATTGATTATAAGATTCATTGAAATATACAGCACTCTGCATGATCCAAAAGCATGTTTTTGGGTCTCTTTCTGATTGATTTGTTTGAATTCCTAATTGAATTTGGGCCTAGTTCTTACCCTCCCCTGTATTGATTTTAAGTTGACTTTTCCACCCTTATGTTTTCGTTTCATTCTGGTATTGAATATGGGGATTCCTGTTTGAAACTGAAGCTGCAGGATTTCAGAATTGTGTGAAAATCGAAACCTCGGGTTTCTGATTCCAAGCACTTTTTTCTAATCGAACCCTACGAATTTAAAGGTTTTGGTGGCTATTATGATATAATTCCAATATAAACACATTATCTTCCCCGTCGGGGTCATCCTACCATCCCCCCAAATATTTATTCTATTATTTGAGAGAGGGTGGACTATATATGCCAAAAATATTTGACAATCTATTTGAGTTCTCAAATAATTTCACATATTTGGCCAACACATTTGTACAAATTATTTTGGAGGGCTATAACACCTTCAAAATATATAACAGGAACACATCTAAACATTATTTGGAACCTATTTGACTAACTCAACCCAGATTCGTAAACCATCATCTGATTTTTTGTTCTCTCCCACCGGGACTTCTGCAGCCACTCAACCCTGTCTTCACGTCTCTTCCTCTGTCATCTGAGCTGTCCCTATGGTTAGGGGTGACTACGTGGAAAATGGAAAAGGTGCCACGCAAGAACTATTTGAAGGGTTCTAGACTACTCCACCACCCCTCAAATGATTTTACCTTCGCGTGATTTCTGGTGTTTCGAGGTTTTTTCGGTGAAATTATTTGAAGGGGTTTAGATAGACTACTCGACCACCCTTCAAATAAATTTAGCTCATTTTAGTTTTTGGGTTTTTTCTTGGGTGCACATACAGGATATTCCAGAATACCAGGATTTTCCAGGATAGATGTAAAAGTAGAGAACAGGTCATTCAGGAACATTTTTAGGATGCAGTGGGCATGGAACAGTATAGAACAATATTATTTGACAGGTGCTAGACTACTACACCACCCCTCATAGAAATTTTATGGAAATCTAGGTTGAAAGAAATGCAACTTATTGAAATCACCATCATCTCACAACCCCTCAAAATAAAATATGACAATCAGCAATCGTAGGTTGTCAATCACCATCTTAAATAAGTTTCCCAAATAATTTCATTTTCTCAACCCTCTTCGAAACAATTTCAATCATGAAGAATCGCAAAGGGTCAACCATACCCAAGATAATAAACAGCATTCAAATTATTTTACCTGATGGGTTCCCCCCCAGTAGTAGGTTCGTGAAAAAATATTTGAAAATAATTATTTGATGAATCTGAAGTGAGTCACCATCTCAAATATTTTTTAATGGTGAGGGGGATATATTATGTATTCCCTTGGTTTAGGGGTTACACATGCTACAAAGCCCAACCTTTGTTTGTGGGCTTAACCGCTTGGTGGCGGAAGAATCTTTTTTTTTCCCAAAGTTGAGATATTTTCCGTGCCGGAAAAGCGAAAATCCAAGGATAGGCTCAAGCAACACTAACCACAAACCAATTCCCAAATACCGTGTGTACAAAAGTATACATGCCTGGAACTTGTGAATGTCCTCTATTTTGGGGCTTCAACCCTCCAAAACAATGTCTTTTCGAATCAAAACAAGGGTCATTTGGGTTCAAGGTGAATATAAACCTTGTCAATTTGTCTACCGTCCTTTACGTCAAATATCGCATCGAACTGAAGTTGATTCAAGATCCATTAACTGCCTCAAGAAAGATGGCTGAGGAATATCATCATTTTGAGCAGTCAACAAACCCTACTGCTTTGGCTAACCTTCCAAGGCTTCAAACAAAGCAGTTGATAGTGAAGAACCTTTGCGTATGTACCCCTGCTTGATTCTGTCATCTCGTGTCTCTTACAACATGCAGATTGGTTGACTAGTCAAGATTACGGGGCAATCAACACAAACTCACAGGGGGAGTTTGGTTGGTCCAACTATCCTCGTAATATCACAAGTTAATGATTTCCATTCCTGAACCTAGTAACTACGGTAGACTTTTTGTCGATCCTGTCAGTAACTGCAAACATCGTAGATGGTTTACAGTATCGATTAAGTTCGAATGTAACCCCTGCAAGTCGTTAATAAGAGTTCCCTAGCTAAGAATTCATCACCTATGTAAAATCGAACCGGCGAATTCCTATTCACTTTGCACACACTGGACGTCCTCCTGAACCTTCTGCTGCAATTCCAAGTTTGTAGGCGTTGCCAAGGGATTTCCCAGAAGGCAAGCAAAAAGAGCCAAAGAAATGAGCCACAATAAAGGTCCCAAAGCCATGAGAAAGGCCTCGTTTGCTTGAGGTGTTTTTCGTGCGCCTCCAAAAAGCCATCTGGATGTACATATGTTGTGAAAAATGATTTGTATATATAAATATATGTAAGAATCATTGAACAAAAACAATAATATTGATGAATAAAATGTACTTTGATACTAAAATCCATCAAACATTACATGGGACCTTACCAACGGACCCCTAGGTAAGGTGCTAGAGCTATTAGATACTCAGGTTTAAGGGTCCATTCAGTGGGTCCTGTTGGAGATTTCTTGGATAAAAGGCTGATCACTATATATCTGAGCTTGGTATACTAATTCATATTATTTCAATGTTTCCATCCCAGGATTCCAGTCGAAGGGATTGGAGATAAGACTAAAATCCCATTTGACCTACAAAACCATAACATCATGACATTGTTGAATTATGTTGAATTTGTGAAATTGTCCAGGATGCAAACACATTCTCTACACAACCAGTTTCAGCCTACAGTGAAGGCCGGTTGTGGAAACAAATAAACTTTTTTATGTGCATAGGTACCTGTTCAAATTGAAGTTGCAACGCATGTCTCATTGCATCAAAAGCGAGATGTATGGACACATGCTCTGAACAGCATCTGCTTTTATTTGCTCATGCATGTCTTGGACTCAATGCGGGAAAAAATATTTACCAACACGTCGGATTAAGGTGGTAAATGCCAGGAAACACCACAAATGCAATCATCTTGCAAAATCTGAAACAAAAAATGAAGATCGAAACAAAACAATAATTATACCAGCACAGACCATTTGGGGAAAATAATCCACTGTTTCGGGAAAATATACCACAATTTGGAGAAAATATACCACTATTTGGGGAAAATGTCCCAAAATTTGGGGGAAAAATACCACTATTTGGAGCAAAAGACACTTCTCCGCCCAGTGGCAACAAAGAGTTGTATTGCATAGGTCGGGTCTTTCAAATAAAGATCCAGGCCTCATGCGAAATGCAACGATGTTGGAAAATTCCTGTCTTTTTCTGAGTACGGGAAACTGGTCCTGCCTTCATATAGGATATTGTGGGAAAATTCTGTGAGGGATTCTGAAACAACAATCTCCGAATTTTGGGTGAGGAGCTGTATAAAGTGGTATTATCCAGCACGTCCAGATTGGCGCGGCGACGATACGCAACATCCACAGCGTCCATCATACACGAATTGGTGGACCACCATGAACGACAATTTTTACAACCTGGCAGCGCCGATGTTCACGGAGGTGTTGCATTGAAATGGCTGCCAATCATTGTATGCCACTGAGCAAACGTAGAAATCAGCGAATCAAGCACAAAAAGAAACTATATATGCCAATATCCGGAAATCTGTTGATATGATTGCTACCATATTCAATCATAGCATGTTGATCTCTGTGTATATTCTTATGCTGATCGAATCTGATTAAAATTTAAGTTCGATCGATTCACCTGGAAACATCTCGGAATCCAACTCCTCGTCGCAGCGGAAGGCACGCCAGCCAACCATCTCACAGAATGTCTCTTGGTTTTATGCATAGTAAATTCAACAAAACCGAAGCTCCACCTTTTCCATCAATACTCAAAACTAGGTTCTACTCAAAATACAAGTATGTCAGATCAAAAAAACAAATCTATATACAATTTACACAGAACGAATCATGGGTCACTAATGATGGGTTTTTAAAAAACTATCGAACACCTTTCCTTACCTCAGTATTGTCTATTTGCACCTCCTCAGGTGTCTCTGTGTCTCCCTGTGAATGGTTTAAAGTAACAGCGAGTTTACCCCTGAAAATTGATGCTTGGAAGATGAATTTCCTTTTGGGATGGTCTATTTTCAGGGGCGTTGGCCGTTAGTTTCTGGGAGAGTAGGTGATATCATTTTCTTCTAAAATGGATGGGAACATTTCTTGGCAACACAAAAAGTCATCCTGTTGACGCCGCAAGACACAACTAGCCGAGATATGACGCTTGCATCTATGATGCCCAAAAAACACCAAGAAACCGCAATAACGCAGCGTTTCGTTTCTGTCCAAAATCTCCCGCAACCATTGGGGCAAAGAGTCTATACACTCTTCATTATTGCACGTGTTCATCATGGCGGCTGACCAAGTGGAAGTCCAGTGTGTCGTCCAGGGCTGGCTGCAATGGCTACCGCCTATGATAATTTTGTGACCTGAGCTGTGGGGATCCAAAAATGCGATCGCATGTTACACGTATGATGTATATATGCTAGCATAATATATATATATATATACCAGTAGTACCGCACAAGGCGGTGGCGGAAGTTTCAAGAATAGGAAACGTATAGGAGATATTGATTGCTGTGAGTGACGGATGTCAAAGCAAAAACATTGACCAACTGACTAACTAGCTAGCTGACTAATTGACTGATTGACTGCCCGATTAACTGAGTAATTGCCTAAGTGATCAACTGACCTATTGACTGACTGACTGACTGACTGACTGACTGACTGACTAATTGACTG
>DF239974.1:124159-149693 GCA_000507305.1 Breviolum minutum Mf 1.05b.01
CTATTGCATCTTCTGTCGACTGACTTGACTACTCTACTACTGCTTTTCAACTCTCCATATTGTCGGAAGTTTCTATTTAAACTTCCTTCGAATATATACATAGATTATAGTACACACCGGACTAGATTTACATCTAGATTTACACAAAACTTGAAGATGTGATCAAATTGTGAGCCAAGATAGCGATACTCTGTAGATATACCTTGATTTCTGGGGTGTCTGAGCCTCTTTTGCCCCCTGTTAAGTAGCAAACTCGATCATTCCTGACCCTTTTGTTACTTCAATATCAACAGGTTCTGCAATAATTCACTAAACTGAAAATACGTTATTTCCAGGTTGGACTCGACTTGCACACTAAAACAACATCTTTTCAACGTTGCTGTAATGAACTTCTTCCGCATGAAGTGTAATGTCCAAGGTTGCCCTCAATACACATGGCAAGTGTCTGCCCTTCATATACAGTACAGCAAGCTCTTACTGGGGAGGGACCATTCCTTACCATACAAAAACAGCAATCCTCACTGTGGCATGTAGATATAAGACCCGTTGAGCTTGTCTCAAATTTGGCTATGGCTATGCCATGCTATGCATGTTTCCGGAAATTATTCCCTGGAAGTTTAATGATTTAATGTAGCCCCTGGCAATATACCATCCCAAAAGGAAAGCATCGTCTTCCAACCATCATTTTTCAGGGGCGAACTGTCAAACTTCTGGAGTGCAATGAAACACTCCAAGATCTTCTTTTGATATTAACTATCGCGCATAGTCAAGAAACCTGGAAACATTTTTTCAGAATACCGGACCGACTCTCCCTGCGTATTTACACGGCCAATATATTGCAAACGTTTGCAAAAACGCCGTTTGGTTCCGGCTCTTCACCACGACCTTTGACCTTTGCGATCCGCCGTTTTGCAAAACGCGCCAAGTAGCAATAGTATGTGTATTCTTTTGACGGCCAAAATGGACACAGTTCCGTCAAATTCATTTGATTTTCTATCCACAAGATCCTCAGCGGAAACATCCGGATGGATGTTTTCTTTTCTTCTGCAGATGGGGATGTGGGGTATTTGCCAATGTTTCAAGGGTTCATATCTCACGAAACTACAAGTACTTTATAAGGGAAGCCTTGATAGCAACGTCAATGATGGTATCGTCGTTGCAAAAAACACTCTGTTTCAATATCCAGTTCCCCAAACATGCATAGTGGTGTTCTGGTGTTCCGCTCTCATGGACAATAAAACCACCCAATGCGATGGTTACCCCAATGAAAACTTCCTCATTGCGCAAGTGAGGCTCCCACGACCTCCTTCACCTATTGCATAGGCCTTGACACAATTCAACTGCGTCCCATTCATGGTCTCGCAATACTCATTGTGAAGATCATCTGCATCCATCATTTCCAGAAAATACGAAAGACTTTCTTGCTCTTGATTTGCGTCGCACCTGAATTTTCGCTGACAAAACGATGATCTACGATGATATCGTATCCCATAAGATCCATGTTATGGCATATTTACCTACATTTGCTTGATATTTGTGGTAAATATATAGGTATAAATGTACCTTACATGGATGAATATATGGGTATGAATCCCCAACATGGAATTCCCGAAAAGGGAGTCTCTATACGCACCTTTTTGGGATCCATCTTGATCTGCATTTTACCCACCCCGAGAAAAAGATGGTCAACAAAAATCAGCACAAATTATGTCAAAATATATACCCTCCCTGAAACTAACATATCCCCTGAAAATGGGGGCCCCCTGGAAAAGGAGATTCCGAACTTGGAAACCACCAATTTTGATGGGCGAAAATGTGAGTTTGATGGAGCTCGTACCCGTTTTCCCATACTTTCTGCCAGGCTCCCACCGAGAGCCTGGCAGTAAAGAAACATGGTTCGGAAATGTGGAGGAAACACCGAGGGGCGAACTTTCAAAACTTCCACGAAACGAGACTTTCTACGTAATACCACAATACTTTCCAGGTGGTAATCTACAATCGTAACCCAGACACGACAAGTTGGCAGACTCTCTAGCTTGCAATCTCAACAATGTTGACCACCTCCTTTGATTGTTGCAGCGTTGATCAAAGGGCAGAAGGCTTTGACAGACCGCATGGCCTAGCACAAAGCGAAAGCAAGTCCGACGGCTTGCCGATATCTTGAAATGAAAATGGAAACATTGGATTTTGTCCCATGCAGCAAGGTGTTTCATTTTGAGAGGCATGGATATAATGATATGATAGGCTGGTCAGCATCTTTCTATTAAAAAAAATCAAATCATTGCATCAAAACTCAAATCTCTGGAAACAGCTTTCCCTGGAGCCAGCCAGGATTTTACCTACATTGACCCAAGTCAACGACCTTGTCTTGGAGGAATAGTATGTATAGTAAACCCATTGAATTAAGTTCAGCTTGTAGAAACTTCAGGCCAGTTTGATTCCTTGAAAAAACTTGCAACGTGTATTTTCTGGCACCTTAATATATATATATATACAGTCTTATCAAACGATATGTTACCAGAACATATCATACGATAGTACCAGATCAAACCATACTGTTGATGACAAACTCCTGCACCATTCAGGATGCCCAAAAGGTTGGTTTTTCCCTACTATCAACACCTCTTGGGGCATCCCAAGTGGTGCGTGATTTTTCCATCAATCGTATCATACCATATTATAATACCATATCATACCACAACCACCTCATCATGTATCAGCAGCTTAATTTGATTATTGGGTATCCAATCAATCGCCATGGAATTCCCATCGCCTTGGAGATCTGTTGAATTCTGGCACATGTCCACATCACTTTGGAAGTCAGTCTTGTTCAGCTCATACCAAACCTTGTCAACGGGGCGAGGTTTGCGCTGGAGGCCGGCTACGCCCCAATCGCTGCCATGGGCACGGCTTGGTTTGGTTTGGGATGGATTGATGTTGCTGCGTTGGAATCAAATGATTACATTTATGTTGAAAAGAAATACGCACATCTATGTGATACAAATTAAATCATATTGTATACTCATATCTCGTATTATATATACACAGGATTGTGTACTATACTTTGGGATGCGTCTGTTCCCATGGACCTACCAACACTAAATATAGATAAACATGTTCATTTCATTGCTGTTTGGCGATGTCTTATTCGTGAAAGGCCCTGAAAAAACAACCTTGTTCAAAGCCAACACCGGTTTATCTTTGTGGCTAAACTGTGACACTTCACCAATCAATTTCTCGAAATGAGCTCATGTGGGCAGGATCTTTCTTACTAATCCAAACCCCTGTTAGGTTCAGGTTGTTATGATATACCCAAACATTGAAAGCACGTAGCAAAACAACTCGATTGTCGCTCTTGTGAGAAAAAAACAAAATATGGCGCAACTCTGAGAATCTAGGTTAGTGAAGGGTTCATATGAACGACAAAATCCATGGGGATTGCGCTAAATGTCTCTCCAAAAATTTACCGCACTGAAACTGCACCTTGTATCTGAAGCAAAGCAAACATTAACAACCATCATTATAGTCTAAAAGCCATGGTTTCAGCCCAACATCCAAACAATTCACCACGCAAGGCCCAACAATTTTTCCTGTGTTCATCGAAAAAGTGACGTGGTTTTGGAAGCATTCAGCCTTGGGTTTTTCTGCATGGATTTGTCATCGATGAATTTTGGGAACTGAGAGTAACACTTTGTGAATGTATCTGGTTGGCGGTTGAACAAACCCATTTGAAAACTATTAGTGAAATTGGATCATTTCCCCAAATAGGGATGAAAATAAAAAATGTTTGAAACCACCATCCAAGAATGTATGTTCTACTTAAAGCCATGGGGAAAACCGTACCCATAGACCCATACCCCATACCGGCAAAAAAGGCAGCGAGTTAATCCAGCCAGCTGCACGAAGTATGCTTTGAAACTGTGGGTGATATCAGGATATGTCAGGATTAATGGGTGATACTACATGCCCAAGTTTCCTCGAATTGAGGCAATCCTATTGCAAAGGGATTGGATCTTTCACGGTCCTTCATGCCTAAATCAACAAGAGGTACCGGTGAAAGAGACAGTATGACGATGTGGCTCAAGCTTCAGTGGAGATTTGGAGGGTAGCAATCCTGGAAGAGTACACAACTTTCCACGGGAAGACCTGAACGATTATACAAAAAACGAGCTTGTAGATGAGAAAACCCACACTCTTTGAGGAGATGCAACCAAAGAACCACCCAAACCCCCAGCACGTTTTTAAGGGTTTTTGGAAGGGAAAACCACCGGATTTCCGAAACCGGTCTTTTTCTGGCCACCAGGTTCTTGTTTTGGAAGCCATTTAGACCCCTTGACCCGAAACAGCCTCTAAGCCAAGTTGCGTTCCAAACATACAATACATCCAGAAAAAGGACAGAAAAACCTCATCGAAAAACGCGTGGGAAGGGTTGAAGCAACCCAAGAAATGTTCAAAAGAAACTTCATGTTAACATCAATTTTTAGTTGCCATGGGTTAGGATACTATCCAGAAGTTGCAATTCTCTTCACACCCTTCTTTAAGTGAAGGGTTCCCGTCTTGATCACGCTGTAACTGGCTCAGAAACAAGTGCAACATGCCACACGAATCAGCGCTGAAATGCAGAAAAAACCATAGGATTCGGTCCTGAAAGATGCGCCACTGAAGAAGAGCCCCTTTCTGAAAAGGACGTGATGTTGGTATCTAGTGGGAAACCAACACCATTTGGCAAAGCTCACCTATGCAATGGACAAATCATCTACCTATATTATATTCCTGAAAAGAACGGATATTCATAGATGTATTTTTCTACCTTAGTTTGTAGCGGATATATTAATATATGAGCATGTATTAAATATATACACAGAGAGAGAGAGAGGGAGAGAGCGAGAGAGAGTACTTCCTAGGAAGTTTGAATCTAATCACTACAGTACTTTCTTTTGAACAAAAAAACAGTAAAACCGTAAAACCACGACGGATTTTTCCCAAGTTTTTGCAGCACATGGGCGATTGTTTGAGTGAACCCATGATACCGGGTTTTTGGTGGGTCTTGGGACCCCTTCAAAAATACTTACCCTCCCTGAAACAAACAGCAAACGCTCCTGAAAATCAATGGCTAGACGGCTAGACGATTTATTTCCTTCTGAGGCCCGTTGCCTATTTTCAAGGACGTTTGCTGTTAGTTTCAGGGAGGGTAGATTCAAGAAAAGGTTCTTGTTTCCCAATAATTTCCCAACAAATTGAATCATCCATGAGACAGGGTAACTGACTTTTGACATGTTGAGATTCACCCCTAAAGCAAGACAAGAAATCTCCCAAATCTGGTACACCATCCTCAACTTCAAGTCGTTTTTGAGAGCTGGATAGACTCAAGACTTTCAAGCAAAATTATACCTAAATAAGGAGACACTTCAAGCATTCCCATAACAGACTTCGATCATCCAGAAAGTGTCTAATATGTCTAATTAAATATAAGATGTGTGGATATGAAATGAAACATCAGGAGTAAATATCACATGATACTGTTGATGGAAGAAATCCTGCACCACCTGGGATGTATAAAACCCTACAATTAATGGGATATAAACTACCTATCAACTGGTGCAGGATTTTGGCCATCAACGGTATGATGATAAATTGGACAGAATACAAATAGACATTTGCTCATAGGCGGTCATGGTGTGGTATCTTATTCATCTCATATGAAATAACGTTATCATACTACCGTGCCATTGCATATGTACATAGAAATACATACATGCACAAACTACATATGTATGCGTACATATACACCCCAGTATACATAACATTCTGTCAATATATACCATTTCTTTAGTAAGATCCTATACACTAGCAGTATATCTGAGCTTCTTAATGGTTTCAATGTTCCAAAACAAGAATCAAACATTCGACACCATGTATTTCCGAGATTCTGGTATTCGCCCAGACCCAATCTGGAATGATGCTTCGGACGTACCAAATGCACTGGCCACATGAAGGGATCAAAGATACTTCCAGCACGCCAACTGGAAATTCCTCCCATCAATATCAATATGGCCACAGTGATGTAAGGAAACGTGACCTTAGATTTTGTTGAACATATTCACATCCTGAGGTGCTTTTGATGCCCCCATGATGCTCCAAGAGATTCTTCACACACACACACACACATATACAATCTTGGCAGTACCAAATCAATCCGCTGAAGAAAAGAATGAAAGTAAACAGCTTTCGTCTCGTCCATTCAAGGATCTAAGTGAATTCCAGAAACCACCAGGGAGGCCCCCACATCGAGAAAAGAACATGCCCATACTGCGATCTGTCGGGAGCATTTGCAACTGTGAGTCGAATGCCACAAAAGGGGCAAACACAGAAACACAGTCACAACCCCCAAAATCTAACATGTCCCCTAAAAAGGGGACCATTTGAAAAGGAAGTCGTCTTCCAACAACTATGGTCCAGGGGACGACTTAGCAAGAGTAGTTGGAGCCATAAGCCCAAATCACATGCTCTATGGGTTATCAGAACATGTTTTGTGGGATATTAGTACATATCACAACCATGTCTACCCTGTGTATTTTAGACCAGACTTTGTCAAAGTCCAAATTATCCTGCAGCATAAATGTTTCTGTGATTATCACTTCTGTTTTCTTTTTCCCAATGCCTTGATGGGATTTGTAGTGATTGTTTAATGTCCTTTTAGAGGTTTTTTTTCCCACCACGAAATGGGACTGATGGGTCTGTCAGCGTGTGAAAACCCTCTTGATACTTGGGTTTTCCAAAGATCCTATGCCTGGGCCATGCATTCCTGTGGTGTCTCACAACAGTGTACAAAAACAGTATGTGTTGTGCAAATGTTAATGTCAATCTATGTACTCTACACATGTAACAATGCAGAATAGCCTCCAAATATCTCCAGATTCAAGTCAACAATGCTCTGTAAAATGGATTCAAGGAAAGGATTTCCCTACCACCTTATGAACAAAACATAACTTTGGAGATGCATAGACTTACTAATAAGATAATATATATATTATAATTATAATAATAATAATGATAATAATAATAATGACAATAATAATAAATATATATATATATATGACGCTGCCAACTCTGTTTCTAAGCCCTGTGACAATCCCACAGGAAAACCCCCCAGTCATCGGTGCCAAAAACCTCGACTGCCGAAAACCACCACATTTACGATGCGGAGAGTTGAAATCCTCTGGTCAAATCCACAAATTTCCCATCAAACACTTGAATCAACAAGTGGACCGACTATATATAGATTTCAATAGAGTTTGTTCACAAGTCATGTCACCCCAAACCCTTCAGTCTTAATGCCGAAGGTAAAAAGAAATCCATGCTTTTAAATTTGTCACATCCATTCACATATGTTTACAGTATAAAACAGCTGCCATGTTCACTGCAGCCTGCCACTTCCACTGCCCTTGCAACGCACGACGTGTAGCTTCCAATTGGATGCTCAAGCGAAATCGTTCTACTTCCATGACGCCATTCTGTATCCGCAGACCCAGCTCCTACCTACTAGGATATCACAAGTTCATGCAGAATGACTAGGAAGGCAATACTATGGCTGCTATGGAAATTACCTTTAACATCAATCACTGCCAATTTGATTTGGAAATATTATACCAAGGCAAATGATGCGAAACGATGCTTACCCATTCGTCCTACAAAAAAGATCGATTAATCACCCGATACCATCGCACAACATAACTCCCTTTGAGACTACGAGACCAGTGTCGCTGAGAACACCAACAAGGCCTAATTATATAATCCTAAATAGGAATCCAGTCATATTCTCAGATTATGGTTCTGGTGTCCAATCGCCTCCGAAACGCATAGTATTTAGGTTCCATTACCATTCTCAGAAGGTGAGCCAGGATCCGTAGGGTAATACGATACTCGTGATGTTTCTCATGTAAGTTTAATTGTGAAGAACTCCATGTACATCTAAAAGGCACATTGTGGTAGCGGTGGTTTGAGCTCGGGAGTGGAAAATGGGTCCCTCCGAAACCTTTTTGCTATTTTTTCATATTCCCAAAAACATCTAACATCTAGAACCATGACGGTTTTTTAATGTCTCGTGGTGCTTGAGCCGCCGACCGCCGTGCAGGGCAGAGCAGCGAAAAATCTCACTCCCTGTTTTTTTGAGACATCCTGAAATTCCCCATGACTTCATTACATATTTCTGATTCATTCTGCATGCTGAAACCAAATCAAAGGTCTTGAGCATATTGTAAACATGGTAGAAATCCTGCACCAATGGGATGTATAAAAATCCATTAAAAACCTGTAAATAATGGGGTAACCCACATAGTAACTGGTGCAGGATCTCTTCCATCAACAGTACGTACATCTATATATATATATATATTAGTTATATATGATATGTATGTATAATGGAGGTAGTTTCATGCACCTCATAGAAGGAAGCCATGAATCCAAGTTGCGAAAGGGTAACTCCCCCAACCGAAAGCACAATGATACCTGTCAGAACTACTCACTAACACCACAATATCTTACAGGGCTTAAAGTATCAGCCAAGACCATCTTCAACTACAGAACTACAGGAGCTTAGGAACAATGTCAAACCAAATCAGGATTCTCGTATTCCTTAAAGTGGTGAATATGACACTCTCATATACAGTGTATATGCACATAGATGTGAAAAGAAAAACATTCAAAGGAAAATGTGGGTACTCTTGAGAAAGTACCCTAATTAGATATACCACCACGTAACCATAGTATATATATATATTCTTAGCTAGGGTACTCTCCTAACAGCACCCGCATCTTGCGTTTGAAAAAAAACATAAAAAACATCTGCACAAGCACGTATACACATTAATGAGTACACTATAGTATACTGATCGCTATACACCTAAGTTATCCTGGGTTTGCACAATTTCATTCCCAACCACTGTATCGAAACAACTACATCCCAACAAACCCTGCGCATGAGTCTCATGAATCTCAGGATCATTTCTTGGGTTCCAAGGGGCTCGACTTGAACCTTGTTGTTCCGCCCAGCCATGGCATCTTCGGCAAGAATGCTATGAATGAAAATCTGTTTCTCCTTAGATATTTGGTGGGAACAAATGAGGAACTAAACATCACCGTCTCAATAAGTCAAGTCTAAAGAATGCCCTCCCTGAAACTAACATCATAGCACCTGAAAAAAACAAATGGGGGGCAACCATGAGGGGCAAGCCGTTAGTTTCATCCCTCCAACCTTAAGGTTGTTCCTTGCATGGATTCACCAAATTGACAAGAATTCAGGGTTTCCTGAACAGCGCAAATATGTGAAACCCAAATAAATGTTAGTCCGGCAGGGATTTGGAATCGGGATTAGATTAAACTGACCACCTGAAATTTCAGGTTCCATGTTCGAGGATACTTGGTTCCTGGTGATGTTAAACAAGAAATACCCACATCAAACAATCATGAATCTACCAGAACAAAGTGTGTGAGTTTGTAATGGATGTGAAACAAGTAGCCTCGTTGAAACTCACAACGAGAGTACCTCAAAATTTCAGAGTTTTTCCATCATGGGAACCTAAGGGTCCCCCCCAATGCCATATTAAGGGACTATTAACCATTTCACTCCCTGGGACTAACAGTTCGCACGTGAAAATAGGCCATCATCCCAAAAGGAAACGACCAGTAGTATTCCAAGCATCCATTTTCAGGGGTAAACTCGCTGTTAGTTTCAGGGAGGGTAATTTCACCTAGTTGGTGGTTTCAACCCATCTGAAAAATATTATATAGTCAAATTGGATCATTTCCCCAAATAGGGATGAAAATAAAGAATGTTTGAAACCACCACCCAGTCACTGATTTCGGGATACATTTTCCCTTTTGAGGTATTTTGGTTTCCCCCCTCTTTGAAAGTGCCAACATTCTCCGCCGAGCTTCATAGAGGCGAAACGAAGTATCCTTGGCAGGTTTGGATCTCCACTTGGGATGTATAAAACCCTGGAAAATAGTGGGAGGTTTACCATATCAACTGGTGAGTTTTCCGGATTTCTGATCCATCAACAGTAGTTCCTATATGTATTGGTTTCAAAAACAGGCCTTGTTAAAAAATAAACTTTGGAGGCGGTTTTCAGTGGAATGAGTGGCATGTATTCTGATTTGTGGATGGTAAAATTGGAGTTATAATAAAAAGTTCGCTTCTTTCACCTAATTCGATCAAACGTACAGCTGTCCGGCACCCTGTCTACGATGCAATATGCGTGGAACACATGTTGAAACGCTTGACCTTTCGTCTTTTTGGATATGTGTTTAGACATATGCAGTTGCATATATACTGACCAAACACCACTATACAATACTAATCAATACTATACACAAGACACTATACACTATCTGTAAAAGAGATGATGAAACTAGAGAAAGGAAGTAAACAGTATGCACACATAAAAGATATACAGCACCTGCAGTGAACCGATTCATGGGACTTACAACCGACTGAAGCACGGGTTTGTTTCCAGAGTGCATTACCAACGTGCACTATTACCGGATACTCAAGCTTTGGCATCTCCCTGAAAAGTACTAAACCCCAAGTAAAATCAACTACAAATTGTAGTAAAATCATCTCAAAACACACAAACAATTGTCTCAATGAACTTTTGCCTTTAGACCATTGTAACCAAACCACTTTACACCTTGCAAAACCCCAACAGTTGGCCAGACAGCAGCACCAGCCCCTCATTTCTTTTTTGGTTGCCAAGGTACATAAATCTCCTGAGGATCATTAGGACGTAACGCGCTAGTCACTGAACTCAGCACACTTGGTACATCTTCCATCTGCGCCAACGGCATGGTATCCTCCATCAACCTGTTTCACCGTTCAGTTCGGAACAGGGTCGGTTGGACCTTCCTTTTTGCTGCACGTGATAAAAAAACGCTGAGCGGAATCCAAAACATCATAGTCTTAAACTGAACATGTGAAACTGCCAGGCTTTTTCATCGATAAAAGAGCTATTAGCTGGGTCACGTCAATGTACTACATCATACTACTCCTATCCTCTTTCCATCCCTTTCAAACTGGAAAATCACAATCACCCTTTGATTTGTCAGTTTTTACTCAACACTTTCGCTTCCAACAATGGTTTGTTAGCAGAATGTCGCAAACACATCACTCAAAAAGCTTGGAAAAAATGAACTGCCGAAGACTCAAGAGCTTGAAACCTTGCTGTATGCTGATGTATATAGGACTCCTCCCCCAAAAGAATACATTATAGAAAACATCTTGCTACATGCCTATGTGTTTCGAATCAAACTCAGGAACCTTTGTCAGATCGAATCAACAATGCCACGGGGGTGCAAATATGAAATAGATATTGATGATGATAATAATAATTCAGTAAATTATACAGTAGTAATTGTAAGAATAATAACAAGAATAGCAATAATTCAAGCTTAGATAGCTCTGCAAGAGTTTGATGGCCACACAATGTTTCTCCATGATTGCAAATTTGATCTCAAGTTGGATGGCTGGTAACTGTAGTGATTTGATTTCATGAGCAACCAATGTCAAATTTCACCAAGTTTCAGCCGTATTAAACCCCCGTATACTTTGCCTAGCTTCGGTTCCTCCAACCGAACCCCGAAAGGTCAAGCGGCCACATGGTCCAACGGTTCTCAATGGGAAAAGTCCTGTTTTTGATCGTTGTTGGACCCGGGATCCTTTCAATTCTTGGTGATGCCTACAAAGTGGGCCCCTACTATGTAGTTCCAAATGGGCTTATAAGATACAACCCCTAGAAATTTCACTAACTGGGCCCTATAACCCCTTTATGTAGAATCATACCGGCCGATTCAGATATTTCCTAAAACCCTCAAATCAATGCTCCTTTCTGGGAGGTATTCCGATTCCCCAGATCCCAAAATTTCATTTCTGGGAGTGTTTTCGGTCGGCAGTTTGACATCGCTATCTTAAATTTCTGCGACTATGTTAATACCCATAGCATCCATGTATGGTTTATTTAGCTACATTCACCATAAAAATCAACCAAATGTAGGTAAATAAACCATAGACGCTATGGGATATATATACCTTTACGGTAGTCAGGAATGACATCGGATGCTTTTCGCGGTCATGTTGGTAAGACGTTAAATGTTCGGATTGTATATGGTAACCGTAAGTCTTCAATTTTTTTTGAGTTGACCTATACAGCAGCAGATGTCACCCATATCACATCTTGGAAAACATGCAGCAAAACATACACAGCACCATGTTGATTGAGTTGGAAACTTTCATGGTAAATGGACCATGAAATCAAATCATCTAGGTTGATTTTTCTATAGTGAATGCAAATGAAGGGGATCAACTAGCTTGGAGAATCATTCAGACACTTTTGAAAAACAGGCCATGCCATGAAAGCATGTATTCCTTCCCATGAATATCAGCTCTTATATCTAGATGATCCCGTGTAAAAGGATTTTAATGTGTATATATAAAACACAGTGAATACATAATATATCGTTTTTTATGTCACAAATATCTCTCAAATTATATGTACAATCTCTCAAATTATATGTACAATACAAGACTTATTGAAGCTATAATTGAACACTTTCAAGTTCAGAAAGTCCATCTGATCTTCCGAGTATCTTTGGCACTTCCGAGATTCCAACCCTTCATTGAATAGACCCTGAAAAATTACCATGCCCTAAGGATCTTGGACCCTCCATTGGAAGGGGCCCTGAACCTGTATGACGCAGGGATAGAATCCTCACAATGACGCCATTTTTTTAGGGTGCAATGATCCTTAGGGTGGAACCCAAAGTCATGGAGGTGGATGGGTTCGATGATTTTCCTTTTCAATTGAGTGATTCTTTAGGTTCCTTTCGCCGTTAAAGGGCAGGAGTATGTAATTCGAGGACATCCAAAGAAACAAGCCAAACAATAGAAAACATATACCCAATGATTGAAGGTTCAAACTTAGCAACGCCCATAATATGCATATCTCTAAAATATATATATATATATGTCATTGTATATATATATATAGTAGGTGACATTCTACTACCTGAAAATTGAATAACTTAAAAAAAGCAACCCATCCAAAGGTTTTTTTTGCACTTACTCAGCTCCTTGGATTTTCAACAGAGACTTGGAATGCATAGACTTCATTGGCCTGATGGGATAGATTCGAGTTGGTGGGAGGGAAAAACCCTCTGCGAAAAACCAACATAGCTGGCTGGAAAATCATCCTTTTCTAGTTGGTGGTTTCAACCCAGTTGAAAATATTAGTCAAATTGGATCATTTCCCCAAGTAGGGGTGAAAATAAAAAATATTTGAAACCACCACCTAGGAAATACATCTTCACTATTTTCTAGCCAGCTATGATGTTAGTTTTCCGGAGTGTATTTTTTTTTGTGTTTTTTTTGTTTTTTTGAACTTCAACCTTCACTGCCTGATGGCATCTCTTCTCACATGCACAAAAATTACATAGATTTACCAACACCTTCCAAGGGGTGCCAACTAAACCCTAAGAAATGATGAATTGACAATCGATGGTTTGATTTCAAATCATTGAACTTTTAAATCAGACACAACAACCATTCCAGCAATTGTCTGTGAAACACATGAAATCTGACCAACCGCCAACAGACAAGTTGTCAGTCCTTCGTCATTTTTTTCACTTAAAGATGAATGCAGTCGTGGGATAATCCTATCATCCCGAAAACTCTTCCTTTCAACGAAAACCACCTGAAGCATTTGTTAGTGTCTGACGAACTGAAAGACATCCCTGAAATGTTCAAAAATAGGATCTTTGGACTTTTGGCAAACATCCATCACTTGGGACAATTGAAACCTTGAAAACCAACCCCAGTGATCACTGGATTTCGGCACCACCGACATATGACCCAACCTGAAATCCACCTTCACTGGGCTCGATGTGAACTTGGATTCCTGACAACACAAAGGAATCGCCTTTGGTGAAGGAGGAAATGTGAGAAATCACTGCAAGAAAACAGGCCAACAACAAACGACATGATATTGTCATAAAAGCACTAGCTACAATCCTCGATCAGAATCACATTCACACATAGAACATCTAAAACGATGGCATTCAAAAACATATTCAGGAGACAGAAATCTGTACAACTGATGGATACAATACTGATGCATTACTTTCTAAGACTTTCCATCTCTATCCAAGAGATTATATATAGTATTAAAAAAGTATCATTTACAGTATCATGTTTACAAGTTGCTTCTGTCCGCCTATTCCGAACTAAACAAACCAACCTGAGTTCACCTGAAAAATCCACCGGTCCCTCCCACCGTGCCCCGGGGTGCCCCCGCCTCCTTCCATGGTAAGGCAACTCGTAAAAGGCAAGGGTGGTAATGCTGAAGCGCTCAAAGGCCAGAAGTTGCTACAAGCTCCGAAGCCTTCAAAACCTTTCCAAAACAGGGGAGATTGAAAAAAAAACACATGATATTCGATCATAATGTACATATTACACAACAGTTTCAAAAAGAAATATATTATCTAGTTGGTGGTTTCAACCCCTTTGAAAAATATTAGTCGAATTGGAAATCGTCCCCACCCAGTTTATTTGAAACCATTCATCCATGGTTCTTTTTTCCGTCTGTTCGCACCGCCACTTTTTTGATCGGAGAATTCGACCAACAAATCTCGGACTCGCCAACTTCAAGAGTTGTAGCCATGTTTGACTTAGAACAACATTCGCAGCCATAGAAGTTAAAAAAATATACTCGAAAGAAGTGTGTGTGTTTTTTTGTTAAGCCGGTTAAACAGTTAACCCTTCCGATTCTGTAGAGGTACAAAAATTGTTGCCATCAACTGAGCCATTTCGGGTCATGTTCCTACTATACATACAAGTAGTTGATAGTTTCTCAACATCATCCAAACAGGCTCCAAGGAACCGAATGAATATCCTGAAGGTGACCAAAGATGCCATTGATGTGCTGAGTTTTTCCAGTGAAGTAAAGAGAAGCCATCTCGAACCTGCTGAGGTGAAAAAACTGCCAAAAAGCACCCATGGAGAAAAGTCGCAGGATCCCCCAGGATCTCTACAAATCTTGAACTGCAGTATATCTAAAGATCTATACCGATCAGGATGATCGACTCTATACTGATTTATACATTTCTTATCATTTCTTCATCTATGTACTTGCCTTTCTGCATACCTGCCCGTCTGCCTGTCTGTCTACCTACAGTATCTATCTGTCTATCAGTCCGCGTATCTCGAATTGGTGTACTCCCCTTCTACAATGCTATGAATTACTTGGAAACATAGACATAGACGAAACAACCGTTCCCCCGCTTCTAGACTCTAGACCCCTAACTGCAAGACATCATCATTCGATCATTCTTGATTCCTTCCATGCCCTTTTGAGTCATCAAGTATTCAAATGAGCCACGAAAAAATCCCTCTTACTTTCCATCATACAGTTTGATTAATAGGGATCCTTATAATTTCATAATGGTTTATTCTAATCCCCTCATAACTGGGTAGGAAATGTCATCCCCCCCCCAAAAAAAAAACAGGTTTCTTTTCATTGCTGCTTTTTACCCAAGCTACTGGCGTCACCATACGCACCATGAGCACTTGCCAGGCACCAAGAAAAGGATGGAGGGCCAGGATTTGACCACCAGCCAACACTGGAATCACCACGTACTTGGTCGATGTCACGTTCGACTCCTGCAGAAACCCACGTGACTCACTATGGATTTTCTCATTCGCCAACTTCATAGATCAGGGTGTCAAGGGTGGCAACTGAAGCGTATATGTCGAAAACCCAACTGTTTGGTGCCCCCCCCCAAAGGGCACTACGAAGTATACCTTGGCTATACCCAAAGTAATGTGAACCTGGGACTATGTTGGCTATGTTGCCTGTTTTCCCCCGAAATTGGCGTCTTTTGTCTATGAATACCCAAACAAATTATCCAAAATGGCACCCAAAAATGGGAAATTACCCTAGAACTGGTAAAAAATTGGGTATTTTGACCTATATTACCATCTTTGTGGTACCATTTTTACCCGTCAACTTCAGGTGATTCTGCCAAGTTTCGAAGTATAATGTTCCAGTGGAGGCTGTCGAAGGAACTTCCACCATCAACTGCCATGAACTAAATTGCGCTGTGGTGGGCCCATTGTAGAGCAAACATTTGGCACCATAGCTAACGTGAGGATACCTCAGGATGAAGGTGACGATGATATACAAACAGATGTATCACATTATCACATATATCATATATCCATACATGTGTGCATTTTTTTTGCACATTAGACATTGTTATGGCTACCACAGGGTTCATTGTATTTCCAAGCCAAACAACGCACTATTAGGGAAGTCCCTCAAAACTAGCATACATTTGCATTGTTTGATTCCCTGAAAAAAGATCATTTACCCTCCCAATGTTTAACAGTTCACCCCTGAAAAGATACCGGGACCCAATAGGAAAGGATCGTCTTCCAGTCCCACCATTTTTCAGGGGCAAAAGGTTCAACTTCGGGAGGGTAGTGATCCCTCCTGAGATTGGTTTCACGGAACCTGAATACCTTGCATTTCAGAGGCGATTGTACACCCCAATCATCTGACAAGGTGAGCCAGGATCCGCAGGGACATATGATATTCTGAGTTACCTCCAAAAGTCATCAGGTCAGTTTTGTTTCAAACCAAAGGATGATATCAAAGCAGGGTATCATTAATGATCTTCTAGTTTCAACCAATGATCTACCATTTCCAAGTGTGATTTTGGCAAGGGAATATATTATATAATATATATATATGTATATACGTATACCAATACCTTAGTTCCATTCATAATTCATCATCATTTATCTACTCTGTTGGATGGCGTTTTTTTGTCATCGAAGCCAGTTTCAGGAAGGGTTTATATCCCATAGGATCCATGTATGGTATATTTACCTATACATTTATGATAATAAAAATCAACCAAATGTAGGTAAATATACCATACATGGATCCTATGGGATATGAACAAGCTGGGAAAACGCCCATCGGGCAATACCATCCCCTCCCAAAATCCAGTTGCGGCTGTTGAGTTTGAAGCAAAGGTACAAGACAAAATCTCCCGTCCACCGCGCTTCACTTTGTCCCATAGATGCTTCACCCAACATCTCCGCTTCGCAAGTTTCCAATGGTCCCAAGGGTGGAAGCAACTTCAAAATCACCTCCGTGTTACCAAGGAAGAGAAGAGACCATAATCCAAGAGCATCCATGGGACAATTGTAGATTTAGATGAATGGTTGATTTTTATGGTAAGTTAGTAGGTGAATATACATTTACATGGATGCTATGGGTATTTTGAAAAGGAAAGGATCGTCTTCCAACCATTATTTTTCACGGGACATGTGAGTTTTCGGGGGAGCACAGGTCGAGGCAGCAGCTAAAATGCAGCAAAAAAATGCACTGAAATCTGAGAATCTGTGGCCTTTCCAAAAAATTCCAAAATCAAATCCTACTGATGATGGAAGAAATCTGGCCAACCACCTGGGATAGTGCAAAAACCTTGTAAATAATGGGATTTCAACTACCAAACTCAACTGGTGAGTTTACCGGATTTTTTTTCGCCAGCAAATCCTATCACCAAAAATGGTAAGTCATAGTCAGTAAGTCAAAACCCCACCGAAATCCTTCGTGCCAGAATGAGACATGGGACCCATGGGGTTCATCGACATGTTTTATTTGTGCAAATATGATAGATACTATCCCTAAATGCACCAGCTCACGGCTGGCAGGTTGTTCCATCCTCAAAAAGGGCCACAAGGAAATGATTCTTCCGGTAAATTGATGGTTTGGGTATGTTTGGATTGGTGGCTTGGATTCCTAGGATTTTCTTATAAAAGGGATTCTTACTTAGATGGATAGCTCTTGGGTGGGTTAGCAAAGGCTCATTTGTCGATTCCAATTCCCCAGGAAACCATCTGTCACAGGGTTTATAGTAGATCAGGATGTTGACGACGACGGCGACGACGACGACCACAACAACAAACAAGAAAAAGAAGAATAACCACAAAAACTACAAGAAAATACCAACTGCAATTCCAAAACAAAGAAAACACTGCTGAATTTCATTTGTGGATCACGGACGCATTGTATGCAAAGATCTTCCTCGGCTCAACGAGTCGCGGCCGCCATAAAGGAAACTATGAATGTGGATTTGTAGGGAACTTGCAGCCTCTCCTAAGAGGAATATGCTTGTATAAGAATGCATAAATAGCACATGTTATCAATATAGACTTATGAAAATAGATAGTTTGTATGTACAGCATTTGTATATGCAAATCATATGCACAAGAAGAAAACAGCTACATCCAAATCTCTCATGGTGCATTCAGAACATCTCACTTTTAGATGGATCTATAAATAAAGCATGGCCAATCTGTGGCCAGTCACTAGTAACCGTATACTCTTGAATCAATCAACAGCTCTAGTCTTCTGAACCAAACCTTTTGGGCAGCAGGTGGCAGGTGCCTTCGTTGTTCGTTGGAGGGAGTGGTGGAGTTGTGTTTTTTGTGTTTTTTTTTACGGCGTGAAGGGGATTGAACAAAACAGTATAGAACAGTACTGTAATACCCTCCCTGAAACTAACATAGTCCCTGAAAATAGGGCATCCCAAAAGGAAATGAGTATTCCAACCATCCATTTTCAGGTGCGAGCTGTTAGTTTTAGGGAAGGTATGTAATAGTAGAAATTGTTCACAATAAACATATCCGCAGTAAGTTGGCTTAGGGGTCCTACTTAGAGGACTTACAGAAATATACAGTGCCACTTAAAAAGGCGGCTTGTATGTATCTAACTAGCTACTTCTATTTCATAACTATATAGAGCTATTACTTGCTGCATATCCAACAGTCAACAGGTCTTCTCTTGCAAGCCAATTGGAAGCTGTCAAGGCTCAAATACATCTCCAGGTTCACTGTCGTAATGATGCTACCCACGGGTGCCGGATAGGTGTAACTACTGTCCAGCACGTTTAAAGACAGGCATGCCGTACACAGCTGGGTCCCAGCAACCTCAAGGGTAACTTGGCTAAGGAATGTCATCAGTTCATGAGATTTTTTGAGTCATCACAAATGAATGATGTAACTCAGGTAGTGCTCAGGTAGATCCACCTGAGCTATTAAGTGGCTAGCGTTCAACCCAGAAGCAGTTTGCTTATTTGCTCAGACCGTTTCGTACGGGATATGCTGCTCGTTTGCTGATCACAACCCGCACCAGCCAGCTGTCATGGGAATCTAACCCACCCAGTGCTCAGCCCCACACTATAAATAAAACCTCAACGAGGGTGTTATCAAGGATCCATAGTGGCCAATAACTTAATAAACCCTTAAAAAGGCTAGACTTGGACTGGGATATTGGCCAACAGATTTTGTTGGCTACATAATACTAAGTAGTTGTCATACATGATTTGGCAAATGATACTGCTGATGGAAGAAATCCGGCACCACCATTTGGATGGTCCTAAAACCCTGTAAAATAACGGGATAAGCTACCAACCTCAACTAGTTACTGTAGCCGGAGTTCAACCATCAACAGTAGTTGCCTGATTTCAACCGCCTGATGACTTGAACAGACCAGAGTTGAATGAAATTTCATGAGAATTTCTGATTCCGTCTTCACTACGGAAATTGGGACCCTCTCGATCCAGGGTAAAAACATCCCATACCCAAATGCTCGTAAAATAATATTTGCCTACATTAGGTGAGAAATGGCCACATTCAAGTGCAAATGTATGTAAATATTCCCTACATGGAGCATCTGGGATATTGTATAAACACGTTTTACATCGTTTTACCAAAATATCTTAGTTTCGCTCCTCAAATTCGATATAGCCCTTTCCACAAAAAAACTTGTGCATGGAAGACTCATCTACCCTGTGATTTTGAGGATTCTGGGGTTCTTTAGCTTCTCAAATTGGTAGGAAAATACATCATCCCTGAACCCCAAGGGCTCCAGGAATCTCACCTTTTCAAGGGCACAAATCTTCAGGGAGACATCCACACTCCCGAACGCCGAGCTCCAAGAAACTGGACTTCCCAACATCACTGAAGTGCTCTGTTGCACTGGACCACTCATCAAGGTACCCTGAGGGTTGCGTGTTTCTGTGTGGAAATGATCAGTGATGATTGGGAAGGTTTGTTTACGAACAGGGGAAAACATGGCGAAGATTCCTAGGGTCGGATTTTTCTTCTGATGGCAACTCTAATGAAACCACCAACCATTTTTGCCTATGGTTTGATGCCAACATGCTCCTGAAAATCTTCAGGTAGTCTGTTGTTCTTACGGGAACGACACTAAACACAAGTTCTTAGTTGCAATCGAAGACAGCAACGGCAGCTAAAGAGGTTTCATCAAACAATGCTTTCCGAAACTCAGCTCTTCTGAGACAATTTGGATACTTTGGGGGTATCCCTGGCCCACTAATGAAGGTTTATAGGGGGCCCTTCATAAAAATGAACAGATTATTATTTCACTGTTAGTGGGTGGGTGATACCCCCAATGGATACTCCATGATCAACTTCAGGTACTGTACCCTGTTTCCACTGGGTGCTTCCAAATCCACATCCAAAGGGCATCTGTCAACCGTTGCAAGATAAAGACTTCCCAATGCACCACTGCTTGAAGTGGTTGCCGTATTCCAGGGACCGTGAGGGAAAAGGTGTACAACCGGTTGGGTAGCAAGGTCAATCTTCGTGGAATCCTTGGATTTCAGAGACACGTAGATACAATATAGACGGACAAACAAACAAATAGATAGCCAAAAAGAGAGAGAGAGAGAGAGGGATTGGAAAGATTGCATCAACCCCTTTTAGCACTTTGACAGTATGAATTGGAAAAGCTTTAGTTTCGTAGGGTCCATCTGCAATCCAAAGGTGCCCTTCTCTTTACCATCCAATTAGTTTTTTCAGTTTTTTTTCCAGACTTCCCATCGTCCAATGGTCGTGCCGAGCAATTCTTGACGTACTTACTTCATCGGTTTTGGCCTTGCGGCAATTATAAAGAAAACTAATTCCAGGTATGTTGCAGTGAACTCGACGAAGTGCCAAACAGTTCTAGTTGAACCATCTGGGTCAAGAATGGTCACGTGCCAACATGAACAAAAATTCCGGACCAACTGGCAGGAACTGAGCAAACACAAAACACACAACTAAAGGCAACGTGACCCGAGTGAATGGTGACACTTCTCGTTCACATACATATATAATATCAAATAAATAGGAAGAAATACACATTTATAATATCTATATATACATAATTTATACATGATTATATATGTGTATAACTCAAATAACATCATCAACTCTTAGGCAAATCTTAATACCCTTATATACTATTCTATTCTGAAACAAACCCAGCTCCCGCCAAGCATCTGCAGCTGAATTCCAAAGACGGGTCCTCCTGGGCTGTATTCCTGATGTATTTTTTATCGACAAAATTTCATGTGTTCAAATTTGGACAGTTTCAAAACTGCGAGACATACTCCCCTGAAAACTAACATATCCCCTGAAAAATGCTGGTTAGAAGACTATACTTTCCTTTTGACATGTTCCCTTTTCAGGTGACATCTTAATTAATCTATGGTGGTGCATTTTTCCAGTCTCTGCTACGCCAACTGGAACAATGAATAAACAACTGCCACTGGAACGATTCCAGTTCATGCCAAACACCGTCCAAGACTACCCCCCTTTCAGAACTGACTTTCTCTAGGTTCCTGAGCACTTTCTTTGGTAGTTGACGTTTTATGCACCCCACTGCTTAGGTCCAGAAACTAAATTTGAACTGATCACCTGTTCACCTTGTTCCAAAAGAAAAACACCAGTAAATTACACTGTCCTGAAAGTAGATGGCGCAACTCCCAAAATGTGGTTCAGTAAGGGGCCATGATAAACCAATACATGGGAGTTGCGCCATCTACTTTCCAGGTGGTATATCACAACACATCATTCTGATTCTTTCCAAGTCGGGAATCTCTTCCAAGGAGCCCCTTAAATCGCAGGTCTTTGAAAAGCCTATGACGCCTTGCTAGTCACGTCAGCTTGGTAACATGCAGAAAATAAAGAAATATATTTTTCAGAAAGCACTATGTATCCATGGGGAAATGTGTTAAGAAACCATAAACCTTTCAGTTGTTTTAAACGTTTTTTCTTTTAAGGTTTTTTGATTTTAATTTTAACAGAAGCCAGACTTGAAATTATATTATATGATCATATTACTCTAGTTGGTGGTTTCGACCCATCTGAAAAATTAGTCAAAATGGGAATCTTCCCCAATTTTCGGGGTGAAAATAAAAAATATTTGAGTTGCCACCACCTAGTATTACTGTATATACATCAACTGGATCTGTCCAACACATCCAGTGTTTCTTCCCGACACAAAATCCATGGTGTTTCTTTCCCAGAGTCCATCAAAACGCATTGCGTTTCTCCAGGGAGTTCACCGGGAAAAAATCCCAAGCATCCTCTCCTGACAGGTGGCGGCCAGTCGTCAAAAATGGGTTGGAATTTTGCTGGATTTTTAAACACATGAGCAACATGAAGAACACCCAAAAATGACATTCTTTTTTATTGCTTGGGTAATAGGGATCGTTAAAATGGCATGTTATAGGTGTCAGCGCNTGTTATAATCCGTATATAACTGGATAGTATCATCATCCCCTATAGTTAAAAAGCAAATAATCAAGGTTTTGGTCACTGCTCACAGGTGTCAATGGGTTTTGAAAAACACAACTGCAACATCACAATCATCATCATCATCATCATCATCATCATCATGATCCACAGCATTCGTGGTGCAATCTTCCAATGTCAAACACATATCCTTATAGTCTTCCTTTTCACCAAGCAGCACTTGCCGATATGGAGCACTATAACGGAAGGTCTCCATTTTCCACAAGGACCGCAGCAAACTGCTGGTGCTTGGGACGGATGGATCACCTTTGCTACCCGGTTGAGACCGAAAGCCAATGGAATTAATGGAATCAATGACATTGATTGACAAAGGGAATCTCAATTTGTTTGAGATTTATTAAAAAAAGGGAATGAAGTCTGAAATGAAACCACAACATTTCACGTAAAATGTGTAGCATAGCTGGGGATTAGTTCATGCACTAGCCAAGAACGCCAACACCATCTCTTCTTACAAGCCGACAGCCCCTTGGAATCTTGCTATAATCGTGCTGCAGGATCGGTGATCCCCCTTTCAGTTTTAAATCTTTACATGTTGGTATTAAAGTGAGCGATTCAAGGCTTCAAGGTATATAGAAATTCGATGTATGTTACAACATGTTGTGATTGTTCTTGGATTTTGCTACACCCTGGAAGATTAACATGGAACCAACAAACATCACCCAATTGAAAAGGAAAATCATCTTACAAACCATTATTTTCAGGTTCCATGTTAATCTTCCGGGGTGTATTTTGGTTGTTTTCTTTTTTTCTGACTTCACGGGACGCCAAGCCGCGATTGATGTGTGGCGTCCGAAACAAAAACATCACCCCAAGGTGCCAAGGTGGTGGGAAAGAAGATCAGGTTTTTGGGGATGATGCGCTTTTTAGTCTGTTAGTTCCATCCGCAGAGTCTACAGTCTGCTGTGCGTATATATGTATATATATATATATGTGTATGCATGTGTATGTAAACAAAAAATATGTATATATATATATATGTATATGTAATACAAATATCTATATGTATATATAAAAACTACTTTGATGGTCACCCACGAGCAGCTTCAAGTGCTTTCGCAAGTCTTTTTCTAGCTCAAGCCAGCGCCCGTGCCCTCTGAGTAAATGGCATCGAGCATGCCACAAAGGGCTTTACCAACCCTTTTGGTGATAAAAGCCCAGTAGCGAAAGCTAAGATCCTTTGGTGGACCTCAGCTGGGGTGGTGGAGGGAGCCGAAAGACTGCGGTGAACCATCTTTCGTGTATGTTCCCCCCGTTTGGAGAATACATACACTACTTTGATGGTCACCCACGAGCAGCTTTAAGTGCTTTCGCAAGTCTTTTTCTAGCTCAAGCCAGCGCCCGTGCCCTCTGAGTAAATGGCATCGAGCATGCCACAAAGGGCTTTACCAACCCTTTTGGTGATAAAAGCCCAGTAGCGAAAGCTAAGATCCTTTGGTGGACCTACCGCCCTTCCACGCATCCCCACCTGGCTTACGACGGGTAAATACCAGGTAGGATCTATGTAGGGCAGCACGTGTAGCTGCTGGCAACTGAATGGCCGAAAGTTCTTGAAGGCCTTCATCAAGATAAATTCTAGCGGAGGCCAAATGCTGCCATCGGCCACGGCTCATCAGCTCCTCAAAAGACATGCCTTGCCTATAAGCAGATGTGGCTCCTCCACGGCGGATGCTATAAGGTTGAACTTTAAGATGGTTCAGATTGAGGGCAGCCACTGCTTCTTTCCAAATCGAACGGAATCGATAGACGGAAAGGTCTAACAACAACTCACCTGGCCTTTTGCTTTGGCAAAGTGCTGTCAAGCATTGCAGGGCTACCGTTTCATAGACTGTAACCTTCTCCCATTGCATCTGTTTCCTTTGGCCTCCTTTAGTATCTTGGAGGAAAATCACTGCAGCTTGACCCGGCTTCACAGGTAGGACAACGTCACGTCGTCGAATGAGGAACATTTCACCAGTTCTCAAGAAGCAGCTAAATGCTACAATGATCAAATGGCCAAAGGCCATCCATTTCCATTCATAGAATAACCCTGCCATGGACATTGCCATAGCTGGGGTTAGAGGTGTCACTCGACTTGGTAATTCCAGTTTATTCCATGTTGACACCAACTTCCAACTGAGTGGGAGACGCCTCTTTGCAGCTGGAATGTAAAACTGCACACTTGCAACAGCATAGTTGGCGTAACTCTTCGGTTCGCCATCTTCCCACATCAATTCGATGTAAGCTGCGAGGAGGTCATCAATCTTTGGCAGATCCTCCAACAACTCTTTTAAATTCATCTTTGCAAAACGGCAAAATGCCGAAAACGATTCAGCATATCTTTCTCTGGTATTTGTTCCCACCAACTGTGTCTCTAGCTTTCCCACTTGCTTCCTTACTGCACGTCGCTCAGCCTTTGTTTCCTTATACGGTATCTTCGGCCCCATCCTCACTTGGCTTTTCGAACCTTCGAGAAGGTTCATCTGCAGGATTGAGCCTCGACTCAATCCAGGCATAGAGGGGATACCATCCCATGGCCAAGCACAACGCGCAGATACGCCTCAGCAAGTGGTTAATCTTTTTGCTAGAGCTTCTTCCTTTTGTCAGTACAGCCAGGCAAATCTGAGAGTCGCTCAGATGCAGGAAACGCTGACCCTGGCTGACTTTGCTCCTGGCCCTCCGCGTGGAGTATGGACCGAAGCTCCAGAACGTTGATATGCTCTTCTTGACGGTAGGGGTATGAATCCGCTATGGTCCACACCCAGCGCGAAGGATCAATGCTGGTCCTGGGTGCCATGTCAGGCTTGTACACAATCCCCAAGTCCAGTCGTACCC
>DF239975.1:0-78080 GCA_000507305.1 Breviolum minutum Mf 1.05b.01
GCAGAGCAGAGAATGAGCCTTGATTAGTGCCTGCTATGCAAATGTCAAGCGCAAAGAGTCTTGGAACATGCAACTTGAGAGACTGTATCAAAGTCTCTGGCTCTTCTTTCCGCTGAGGCTCCATTTGGGATATTCCGTTGCTCTCCTGGCCATTGCTTGGTGAGATCCTTCATGAAGTCTCCATGAAAACTTGTCCTGCCAGCTCCTGATGTGCTACTGGACCTTTCGACCTTTCCGTGAGGCCAATCTTCAAGATCCATTGTGGACTGATCTCAAGGCAGAACTTGTCCACCCAACCTGGTCAACTTGGGTATGTGACCCTGTGACAGGAACGAGATGGCCCAGGAATGGAAGAAGAAGCAGCATTACGTGGTCCGGATCACGAAACCATCTTTGCACAGATATATCAGATACCTCATACACACCGCCGAAAATGAAACCCGTGCCCAGGCCAACAACACCAGCGTCGGCGACAACGTGCCAGTTCATGATCTCGAGGATGATGAGTACATCCTCCATGTTTAGATGAGGTGCTGTGGTATTGTGTTCCTTTGTCCTCTTGCAAACTTCCAGTCCTGCCAAAACAGCTTCTTGCAATTCTGTTTTGGCCTTAGTTATGTCAATCATACTTATTCCATCCTATTCCTCTCCACTTTGGGAAGGGGTCGTATGAAGCATGCTCACTTGCCCTAGCAGGAAATCACTCAAGCCAAACTGGGAAGTGTGATTTTCCACTTTCCGCTGTTCCACCATGTTTTAATTGTTCTCCAACTCATTTTAATCTGGGATTCCTAGGATAGAATAAACTCAACTTAGTCGGCCACTCAAATCTTGCAGTTGCAAAGTAGCGCAAGGTACAACGAGCTCTTCGACCGTGACGCTTTTGTGTACGATCGTACAAGGAGTCTTGGAAAGAATATGGGTTTTCAATGGTTTTCAACGGAAAGGTCAGAACAGCCAAGTTGTCCGAGGTCTTTACCACTTTACTTTTCAACTGATAATGTTTTGATATATTGATATGAGCGCCCGCCAAAACCTCCGACATTTTGGAACAGTTACACCAGGACATTGATACTTGATACCATCATGAAACTCTCAGGAACGATAGGGGTGACACAAAAAACGATGACTCTTGATACACATGTTCGCCTGATTTTATTGCAAACATTAAATCCTCAGGAACGATGAGGGACACACAAAAAACGATGACCATTTCAGCCACGTCCTTTCGCGGATGTAATAGGTTTAGTCCGTTGCTCATATGATTCGGTACATTTGAGATGCTTGAAATGCGGACAGGAACCCTTTTGACAACGGCTGCTTCACCAACTGCGGCAACTTTTGGTGCCAGCCCCGTTGGACTTCCGCCAGGGCCTTAGGGCCTTGAGAGTTGAATGCTAAGAATAAGATGAGCGTGATACGAAACCATCAGAAACATTCACAAACTATGATTATCATGCATGCAGCATACAGTAATTCTTATACATGGTGATTATATACTCACATTAGCATATAGTCTTGAGGAGGTGAGGTACTGTCTGTGGCTTAAATTTCAATTCCGAGGACGCAAAGGGAGAATTTTGAAGTATTTGCTGTCGGTAGAGGATTGTACTGCCCACTGATAAGGATTACAATGAGCCATTGAAAGGATCCTTATGATTGTGCAATGGTGTAAGGGTATCGAAGGTTTCTCAGATGTTGTGGACCTTTGGGCAGTGGGCATTGAATTGGTATCTGAACGTTTCACCGCTGTGACTAAAAGGTCAGGCATCGATGAATGACACAATCCGCGGCCTGAAACAAGATCGAAATGACTCTAGGAAAAACACCATGGTGTCATGCTGACCGTATGGTGAATCTGTTGATCTCTGTCCGCAACCAAGCTGTTGGAGATGAATTTATTGGAGTGTATTCATCCTGAAGGCCAATGGCTCAGATCGACATGGATGAAGGGAAGCACATGAATCCCGAGCCCAATAGACCCACTGCAAGACATTGCTGATTCAATCAACCATGGTGACACTTTGCAAACTAGATCCATGAAAGCTTTGCAGCGTCAAGCACTGCAAAATGAAAGTTGGAAGTCAATGCACACGGGGAAACCGGCCAAGATGTCAGCATTTGTAGATTTCCATTGCCCGCCTAGACCGGCATGGAAAAAGCTGCTCATGAAGTGAATGGATGGTCGGGGCGCATTTGAGAGTTGCCCTGCCAAAACGCCGGGTCANATGGACTGCGCCTTGGGCAGTCCATGCACGTCGGGAGCTTTTCTCCAGGCAGATCCGGAGAAAAGTTGGGGAACTCCGAATCTCAGGTGCTTATGAGATGCATTTGCAAAATGTGTACGGTACGCTGTATGTACATATGGCATATTATAATATAAAAGACACAGCAGGCCAAGGGAAATGTTGAGATTACTGATGAATAGGGATATGTATATATATATATATAAATAAATGCATGTGTGTATATATATACATATATATGCATCCGAAATATACTTATACTGTAAGTCCAGGAGGGCCTAAAGATAGTCCCCTGGTATTGTTGATTCTTAAGTCATACTAATATATACTATATGGCCTTTGGACTCCCAATGCTGCTCCTGAGTCTTGCTGTTGACTCGAAAAAACTAATTTCGTTGCAATTTTGGCAAAGGTGGAACTGCATCGGAGTCCGCTGACGGCAGTCAATGATCTTCCGTGTTGCGGGTATCGGTTGCTGTGTTGCGTTCCTGGACTTGCCCAGAATCGGTTACTGGAAGAATATGGAAGAACAACTTAGCCCGTGACAGGGGATGCCGCGGCGTACTCACAAGCCATTGCCTCAATAGCTGTTGCAGTGACGAAAGTTGAATGCACTTTCTTCGACGAAAGTTGGTCTTGACTTACAACGCACAGGTCGTGGCAATATTCCCGTCCTATCCGTCGATATGACCACTATTGTCCCGTGGGTTGCAATCAGTCCTCATGCGAATGTTTTTTAACGATTCACTTTTGGATGTGCTTTTGGCATGATTGTCCCAGGCAAGTATTTGAAAAATGTCATCGGCAACGTTCTCAGATGTACTAGGATAGATTTTGTTGCAACAGAAGGGATTGCATCGGTGAAAATTTGCAGCACTATTTGTCCTCCAGTTCTCTCTGATACTCACCATCTCATCGTATGCGTGCAAACAGATTTGTCAATTTGAGGTCTCCTCAATCACCGCGAATGTGTGATAATGGTGGGAGGTCATGCGCTCGGAATGTGTGACATTGTTTGTTTTAATGTAGATAACTTTGTGATTTGTTGCGCTTAGCTCATGACTGTGCGAAGGTTTGCTCTTGATTGGAGTGCCTGGAGCCTGGGAAAACTTGTGCAACACTTGTGCGATTGGAGACCGAGCCATTCTTTGGAAAGATGCTTCAACCATCTTCCGCTGAGGCTTGGGATCATGGTTGACATTTGGCTTGCCATCTTGATTGCTGAGAAGGTGGCAGAAGCATGCAGAAGCAGAAAGCAAGAAAGCAGCGCGTTGACGTCGTAACGGGATGTAACTGCTGTGCAGGGCTTTTTGGCCTTTGAGATCGTTGTGGCGTCCGTGCCGCAGAGCAACAAACCAAACCCTATCAAAGGTTTTTTTCCTGTCATCGGTTTTGTGAAGATTGCAGTAGATAAATATGATTTTAATATGATTTTGATTATTCTATTTATTATGCAGCTTCAGCAAAAGGAGCAGAGAATGAGCCTTGAGTAGTGCCTGCTATGCAAATGTCAAGCGCAAAGAGTCTTGGAACATGCAACTTGAGAGACTGTATCAAAGTCTCTGGCTCTTCTTTCCGCTGAGGCTCCATTTGGGATATTCCGTTGCTCTCCTGGCCATTGCTTGGTGAGATCCTTGATGAAGTCTCCATGAAAAACTTGTCCTGCCAGCTCCTGATGTGCTACTGGACCTTTCGACCTTTCCGTGAGGCCAATCTTCAAGATCCATCATGGACTGATCTCAAGGCAGAACTTGTCCACCCAACCCTGGTGAACTTGGGTATGTGACCCTGTGACAGGAACGAGATGGCCCAGGAATGGAAGAAGAAGCAGCACTATGTGGTCCGGATCACCAAACTACCTGTGCACAGATATATCAGATACTTCATACACACCGCCGAAAATGAAACCCGTGCCCAGGCCAACAACACCAGCGTCGGCGACAACGTGCCAGTTCATGATCTCGAGGATGATGAGTACATCCTCCATGTTTAGATGAGGTGCTGTGGTGTTGTGTTCCTTTGTCCTCTTGCAAACTTCCAGTCCTCCAAAACAGCTTCTTGCAATTCTGTTTTGGCCTTAGTTATGTCAATCATACTTATTCCATCCTATTCCTCTCCACTTTGGGAAGGGGTCGTATGAAGCATGCTCACTTGCCCTAGCAGGAAATCACTCAAGCCAAACTGGGAAGTGTGATTTTCATTGATTTTCCACTTTCCACTGTTCCACCATGTTTTTATTGTTCTCCAACTCATTTCAAGTCCATCTTTCAATGGTGAATTGGCAACACGTCACAATTCTTTTCTAATCTGGGATTCCTAGGATAGAATAAACTCAACTTAGTCGGCCACTCGAATCTTGCAGTTGCAAAGTAGCGCCAGGTACAACGAGCTCTTCGACCGTGACGCGTTTGTGTACGATCGCACAAGGAGTCTTGGAAAGAATATGGGTTTTCAACGGAAAGGTCAGAACAGCCAAGTTGTCCGAGAGTCTTTGATTTTTTTCAACTGATAATGTTTTGAGGCATACAGATAAAACATATCTAAGTGTTGTATCTTTTGATAACTTAAACTGTGGGCAGATATGATTTGGTACATTTGAGATGCTTGAAATGCGGACAGGAACCCTTTTGACAACGGCTGCTTCACCAACTGCGTGAACTTCTGGTGCCAGCCCCGTTGGACTTCCGCCAGGGCCTTAGGGCCTTCAGAATAAGATGGAGGTGTGATATACCGTCTGCGGCTTCGATTTCAATTCCGAGGATGTTAAGGGAGACTTCTAAGCGGCGAAAAGGCGAGACGCGTAGCAACCAAAACTCAGGTTCTTTGCTGTGGATATGTAGGGGATCATACTGCTGATATAAGGATTACAATGAGCCACTGTAAGGATCCCTATGAACCAATGTGCAACGTTGTAAGGGTTTTGAAGTTGCCCAGTACGCAGGTTTCACTGCCGTGACTAAAAGGTCAGGCATCGATGGGCAAAGGACTTGGATGCTCAGAATCTCAAGACTTGGATGGTCGTCAGAACGGTCACAATGACTGGGTGGACCAACTGGACCTGGGATTTGTTCCATGCGCATTTTGAGCTCTTTGTGTAACATATTTATTTCATGGTTTTGAACGCCTTGTGCAATATATGCTCTTAAGAGCTTTGGCAGGAAGCTTCTAGAAAAAGCCTGAAACCAATGGCAGCTTCCGTAGCTCAAACACACTAGCTTGATCTAGATTGCGTAGCTTGGCAGGGTTTTCCTACTGTTGACTGCAAGCTGTCCATGACCTTGCCCGGGCGTTGACAGTCACAAGATAATGAGCGTTCACGAGCGTTGTATTTGGAGCAAACAAAATCATGCCGCCTGCATGGGGAAGAATCTGTTTTCAGTGTTCAGATTGTTTGCGTGGGATGTGTTTAGAGCAGAAATATGTTTGCAAGCTTTTGGCTCAACCGCTTGGTTACTACTGTATCAGGGGACCTCCTGTTTTGTCACCTAAAACTTAAAACATGTCTTACTTGGCCGACCACTCTGGGAGGTGGAGATCTTAGCAAGATGACAATAGAATCTTAAGCTTCAACTACCGTGTGGTGTTGGAATGGCGGATTTGTTGTACTTCGCTGGTAGGTACACGAATGTGATGCAGGCAGCCACAGCTCCTCTGAGTGATGAGTCCGCTCTTCTGAACGGACATTTGCCGCCACCAGTGTTCCCTGGCTGAAAAAGAACTGAACGTGACGGAGAAATGATGCAGGTGTAATGTATCAAGGCTGAATGGATTATCAGCTTTGCGCTTGTCGCAATGCAGCTGTCTCAGGACTCTTTTAACTTCTAAGGGGCCGGCAAATCTGCAGAATGCCGACAAGGAATGAGCGCTCGTTATGCTCACAGTTTACAGTTTCGCCAAACAAGCCTTCATTTCAACAAACTCCCATATTATGAGAGATGTAAGTACCAGACATTTTGAAGGAGTCATTTGCCGAAGAGAGCGACAAGTCGTCTGAAGCAGAGGATAAGCCGGGCCCTGAATATAGTACTCTAAAGCCTGTCTTGTGGATCTCTTATGATGGGATCAGACCTAAACTTTCTTTTCTTGGAAAAACTCCATGCTTTTGAAATTATGACTTGAATGCTAAGGGGTCGCAGCGGCTACACCTTGTTTGGTGTCGACCTGACACCCGTTTTGCCAGTGGCCTGATCCCCAGGACAATTTCACGAAAGATTTTTGCCATGTAGATGCACCTTTGAAGCTGGTGATCTGAGGCTCTGGCTGTCTCAACTGCCCTGCACTTGATGACGTTTTGTATTTTCATGTATTTTCAAGACATTTTCTTGATCTTTGCAAAATCACCCTATGGCAGAAATACTTTGCAAACACCTTGCTGACCAAGGTCATTGGTGGCCTGTGCATGCTCCTGGTGCAGATTCCGATGTTGTCTCGTTTCACCACAGTATCGAAGGCCAGACATTTTCAGGTTTAGTTGGTGAGTGACGAGTAGGTGAGTAGCTGAGTAGCTGTTTGGATGCCTAGATGATGCCTGATGCCTCCAAAAATGGATGCAGGTGTGGCTTTTGGCACCTTTTGCGGTGCTTTATGGCATTGTCTTGGGGTGCATGGCGTGCCTTGTTTTTTTTGGATGACTCTGTTGGTTGGTAAAAAATGCGGACATGAAAAATAGGTCCCACACTATGCAGCTGGACACTGTGAGGTATTCCGCCTTTGCAGATCCTGGGCAAGTCCAGGAACGAGACACGAAAGTTGGTGGTCTTGCTAGCATGCTCATCGAGGAGGCCTCAGAATTCTTTCGCAACACCAGCACCAACTATTCCAATCTTTTCCAACAGTTCACATTGTAGAAAGCCGTTTCCTTGAGGGTTACTGGAAGAATACGGAAGAATATATTAGCCCGTGACAGGGGATGCCGCGGGTTCTCACAAGCCATTGCCTCAATAACTGTTGCAGTGAAGAAAGTTGAATGCACTTTCTTTGACGAAAGTTGAGTCTTGACTTAGAACGCACAGGTCGTGGCAATATTCCCGTCCTATCCGCCGCTACGATCACTATTGTCCCGTGGGTCGCAATCAGTCCTCATGCGAATGTTTTTGAAATTCGCTTTTGGATGTGCTTTTGGCATGATTGTCCCAGGTAAGTGGGTGAAAAATGTCATCGGCGACGTTCTCAGNTTTTTCCTGTCATCGGTTTTGTGAAGATTGCAGTAGATAAATATGATTTTGATATGATTTTAATTATTCCATTTTATTATGCAGCTTCAGCAAAAGGAGCAGAGAATGAGCCTTGATTAGTGCCTGCTATTGCAAATGTCAAGCGCAAAGAGTCTTGGAACATGCAACTTGAGAGACTGTATCAAAGTCTCTGGCTCTTCTTTCCGCTGAGGCTTCATTTGGGATATTCCGTTGCTCTCCTGGCCATTGCTTGGTGAGATCCTTGATGAAGTCTCCATGAAAAACTTGTCCTGCCAGCTCCTGATGTGCTACTGGACCTTTCGACCTTTCCCTGAGGCCAATCTTCAAGATCCACTATGGACTGATCTCAAGGCAGAACTTGTCCACCCAACCCTGGTCAACTTGGGTATGTGACCCTGTGACAGGAACGAGATGGCCCAGGAATGGAAGAAGAAGGAGCACTGGGTGGTCCGGATCACCAAACCACCTGTGCACAGATATATCAGATACCTCATACACACCGCAGAAAATGAAACCCGTGCCCAGGCCAACAACACCAGCGTCGGCGACAACGTGCCAGTTCATGATCTCGAGGATGATGAGTACATCCTCCATGTTTAGATGAGGTGCTGTGGTGTTGTGTTCCTTTGTCCTCTTGCAAACTTCCAATCCTGCCAAAACAGCTTCTTGCAATTCTGTCTTGGCCTTACTGACGTGTATCATGCTTATTCCATCCTATTCCTCTCCACTTTGGCAAGGGGTCGTATGAAGCATCCTCACTGTCCCTAGCAGGAAATCACTCAAGCCAAACTGGGAAGTGTGATTTTCCACTTTCCGCTGTTCCACCATGTTTTAATTGTTCTCCAACTCATTTTAATCTGGGATTCCTAGGATAGAATAAACTCAACTTAGTCGGCCACTCAAATCTTGCAGTTGCAAAGTAGCGCCAGGTACAACGAGCTCTTCGACCGTGACGCTTTTGTGTACGATCGTACAAGGAGTCTTGGAAAGAAGATGGATTTTCAATGGTTTTCGGAAAGGTCAGAACAGCCAAACTGTCCGAGAGTCTTTACCACTTTACTTTTCAACTGATAATGTTTTGATGCATACAGATAAAACATATCTAAGTATTGTATCTTTTGATAACTTAAACTGCGGGCAGATGCGGGCAGATATGATTCGGTACATTTGAGATGCTTGAAATGCGGACAGGAACCCTTTTGACAACGGCTGCTTCACCAACTGCGTGAACTTTTGGTGCCAGCCCCGTTGGACTTCCGCCAGGGCCTTAGGGCCTTGAGAGTTGAATGCTAAGATGAGTGTGATACGAAACCATCAGAAACATTCAGAAACTACATGATCATGCATACAGCATAGAGTAATTCTTCTACATTGTGATTATATACTCACATTAGCATAGTCTTGAGGAGTCGTGAGATACCGCCGCTTCAATTTCAATTCTGAGGATGTTAAGGGAGAGTTCCAAATTATTTGCTGTAAATAGAGGATTGTTCTGCCCACTGATAAGGATTATAATAAGCCATTGTAAGGATCCCTATGAACCAACATGCAATGTCGTAAGGGTATTGAAGGTTTCTCAGATGTTGTGGACCTTTGGGCAGTGTATTTATTCTAAGTATAGTCTGTATAGTAAACACGAAAGCTTGAAGCATGAGATACCGTCTGTGGCTTCAATTTCAATTCCGAGGATGCGAAGGGGGACTTCTAGAAGAATTTGTGAAAATGGGGATTGTACTGCTCACGATCCTTCTGAAGGTTTCACTGCCGTGACTAAAAGGCCAGGCATCGATTTCGAAATGACTCATGGAAAAACACCAGTTGTGCTAGTTGTCTCCTGTGGAGAATCTGTTGATCCCTGTCCGGAACATTCCGCAACTACAGTAAGCTGTTTGGCCTTCCACAACTAATTTATTGGAGTGTATTCATCCTGAAGGCCAATGGCTCAGATCGACATGGATGAAAGGAAGCACATGAATCCCGAGCCCAATAGACCCACTGCAAGACATTGCTGCATCAATCAACCATGGTGACAATTTGCAAACTAGATCCATGAAAGCTTTGCAGCGTCAAGCCCTGCAAAATGAAAGTTGGAAGTCAATGCACACGGGGAAACCAGCCAAGATGTCAGCATTTGTAGATTTCCATTGCCCGCCTAGACCGGCATGGAAAAACCTGCTCATGAAGTGAATGGATGGTCGGGGCGCATTTGAGAGTTGCCCTGCCAAAACGCCGGGTCAGGCCGCTTGGCGCCAATTCAATCCAACTGAGTGTTGCAGACCTGGGGTCTCGAATTTGACCTTTTTTCCCCATTGTTTTCCATCCTTCGGCGTGCTTGGAGGTTTGTGAAAAGATCCTTTGCAGGCGGTTGGGACTGTACTCGTAATTTGTGTCGAAGTGTTTCGCAGTTTGTGAATTTGGCAGGACTTCGTGAAGATGAGACTTGGACTGCGCCTTGGGCAGTCCATGCACGTCGGGAGCTTTTCTCCAGGCAGAGCGGGAGAAAAATTGGGGAACTCCGAATCTCAGGTGTGCTTATGAGATGCATTTGCAAAATGTGTACGCTGTATGTACAATCTGCATATTATTAAATAATAATAGTACCCACACGCGCCTTCGTTTGCCCCAGAGACACAATGCACTGAACCACAGCCCAACAGTACTCACTCATCGTTTAGGGTTCTAAATTTTAGGGGCTGGTTTGGGGTTCAAATCATAGGGTGCACCTTCAAACTCCACGTTTAGGGTTTTAAGACTTATAGGGATTGGTTTGGGGTTTCATGCTTCTAGTGCACCCTTGAAGGCATACTAAAATCCACGTCTGGGGTTCCAAAGTTTAGGGGTTGGTTTGAGGTTTCATGCTTCTAGTGCACCTTTCAAGGAATATTACACTCCGGGGCGAACGAAGGAGCCTGGCCGTAATAGTAGGTATATACGTACATAATAATACATGATATACGTAATATTAGATATTGTACACATGTTTTGGTGGTAGCTCCTGAGGGTGAGAAGCCATTGAATGCAGGTACTTTGGGTCCGTCCTCCATTAGCCTGTGCCTGGCTGACAGGCTTCACGGCCTGCGGAAGAGCAAGGCGAAGGCTGAAGAGGCCTTTGCCTCGGACCTCGAACAGTTTTTATGCCTTAGATCTTGCACATTGTAATCCCAGTGCTTCAAGGTTCTCTTCGTGGTGTCTGAGTACTCCAGCCGGGTTTGTGGGTCAAAGGGGAAATGCCAAAAGATATCAAAAGATATAAAACAAACAGCTCACATTTCTGAGACATTGCTACCCAGCTTCCTGGCTACCTGGCGACCCGGCCCTCTTGAACATTCACAGCAAAGGTGTCGACGGAAGGAGCTGCTAAGAGATCCTCGTGATTGGGTGGCTCAAGCCTCAAGCCTTCGCTGCCTTCATCTCTGCAGTTCACCATGCGGTCGAATGAAATCAGGTGGCCATCAGTTCGCTTGGTAACGTGCACTTGTGGACAGAATCCTTGGACATTCTGCAGGTATACAGCGGAATTGTTCGGGGATCTTTTCAATGCCGACAATTTTGGCTAGCGAAGGGGGAGTCAGTCATGTGGAGAGTACCAGGCAATGCACTCCGAGACCAAAGTGGCCGTCCATGCGTTTAATGCGACAATCTCAGCAACGGAGCGCTGCTGGCTTGTTTCAATGCCGGGGTTGATTCAGGCTGCCTTTTTCAAGAGATCAGATGAATCATGGGCATCATGTCCTCAATTTGTGCCAACAATTTGAGCTTATGAAGCGGCCAGGAAGGGACAACAGTGGCAAACTGCAGTGGCTCTTTTTGCTGATATCCAACGCCACTCGCTAGAGAATTGTTGAGGGATTCCTCAAATCCTTGTATGGCTCACTCGCTTGAATCTCCGAATTAACCCCCATGAATTTGCAAGTGGCTCAGGATATTCCATTTTGCCGGACACAGTACCTCATCTGCAAGAAATGACAAGGCCAACGGCGGCCAACGGTACAAGGCCACTGGGTCAAGTGTTGAGGTCACCTGCAATGCTTTGCTCACAGCATATGACAAGGGAGGTCAATGGCAAAGTGCAGAGCTTGGCGATTGTGACATGGGAAACTGGAAAACCATCGGAATTCCTTTGACATGTTTCATACTTTGAATGCGAATGGGAGAAGCAAATCATGTCAAAGTTGGTCCATTTCACTTCCAAGGTGCACTGAGTCTATTGGACCGAGTTGGTCCTGAATTCCAGCTGGAACCCAATGTTGTCAGCTACAGCTTTGCACTCAGCAATGTAGCACCATATCACCGCATTAGCACGTCTTCGAAAGTTATTTTCCGGCCATGACACCCTGGTGCTACTACTTATTTCACTTATTTGTTACCAAAATTTTTCAGGTGCAAGTATGTCAGCCTGTGAGCGAGGACGTGCTTGGGAGCAAGCACTCCAGGTTGAAACCTCTGCTCCACAGCTTTCCAACAGGTTTCAGCTGTGTTTTCGCCAGGTTTTCAACAATATGCACGCAAACAAAATTGCTGGCGATGTGGTAGCTTTCAATGCTGCACTCAGCGCTCTTGATCGTGGTTCGCAATGGCAGGAGGACAGCTTTGATCAAGTGAATCACTACAGGTTTGGTAGGTTTGACATTGCATGAGCAGATTCTGCGGGCGAACTACAGGCCTTGGCCTTGTTGCAAGAAATGAGCAAGGCCGGGTGAAATTGTTTTGTATCTTCCGTACGAAATATCATTTCCTCAGTCTGTTCGTGTTTAACGTTACTTTGCAGCATTGGAGGCACAGGGCAGAATCATTGCTGGTAGTATCATAGTGACTTAACACTGCAGAATGAGTCCTTCATGAGTCCTTCATACCAAGTTGGTCACTTGAACACAAAAAACACATGCGGACGATCTCCCACGATCTCGGACTTGGCCCATTGGCACCGGATTTGAAAAAACGCAGATCAAGCTGAAGCGAAGCCTAGCCAGCTACGGAAGCGCAATCAGTGCATGTGGAAGTGCTTTCCAGTGGGAAGTGTAGGACTTGGAAAAGACGACACCTTCCCTAACCTCGATCAGCAAATATCAGCACTACATGTTCAACCCGTCAACCTTGGATTGCCATATGCACTGAGACGAACTGAGGAATCCATTGAGTTGCTGAATCTGCTGCAGAAGCAGTCGCTTGAAGCTCAGTTCTCAAATATGAAAATCACAGAAAATCGCATGACCATAAAGGTATTAGCTAAGCATATGTAGGGGAAATTCCATCAACTTCTTCAATGAGGTTGCAGCCAAGCCTCATTGTGATGAATCTGTGCCTCAATGCTTGCCGCAAGGCCACCAGAATCGAGCCGCAGTTTGAGATACCAAGCCTAAACAATTCATGGATTTTTAATGATTTTTATCACTTGATCCACTTGACCTCTCTCAACGCGATGAACGAAAGGCTCGAAATCTATATGTGGCACTGCAACTTTACAACGACATGCTAAGGAGGCACCAGCCCTGTAGAAACCTCACATTGTGTTTGTTTGTTTTTTTGTATGATCTTTTTACCCCTGTGAAAATACTGAAAATCGCCAATGCTGATGAGTTGCAGGTCGGAGAAACCAGACATGCTGGGATATACTTCCTTAATCTCTGCATGCGCCTTGTTTTCAACAACTCCAGGGGAAAACTGCTGAGAATAAGACTAGACCTTTTGTTAATAGGATTCTTTCCCACGTTTCTCTTTGGGATTGTAGCTGAATCTGTGCAGAACAAACGTTCAAGGATATTCAAGGTCTCCATACGTCGTGATCAGTTGTTGCTTGAAATTGATTGTGTACTATCCTTAGGAACCCTCTTAAAAAGGGGATGCCAAAGGTAACACCATCTTAAATTGGTAGAAATTGCTGTGTTTAGAGGTCGTTGTGAGAAGTGAGGTGGCGCTAGTGCTGAATGGCAGCTCGCTCTTCAACTTCATGAAGATGCGCTGCTCACGAGCGAAGCTGACATTATGGGCTTCAACGCAGTGCTGGGAGTATGCCGACAAGCCAGCAGATGGGAAGAGTCACACAGGAGACCAAACAAAACCGAACAAAACATCCCAGGGTTTGGAATTTCACTACATCCTGGAATGAATCATCTACAAATCATGCGATTTTTTTGGCCCAGGATTCTTGCAGATCTGGAAAATCATGATCTTTCTCCTACAGTGCCAACTTATAAGGCCAGCCTTATCAAGCCTTATCGCTTTGATATATGGCATCTCAAACGGCAGCGTTTGAGGCGGTGATTGCCTCATGTGCCTATGCTATGAGATGGTTTGATGCATTGAGTTACCTGTATTCGATGCAGAAGCTGCAACAGACGCCATGCAACTTGTCCAGAAAGATGTCCACTTTTTTGATGTGATGATGGACCAAAAACATCCAAAAACCCATGGCACAACCTTTCCAAAAGTGCGTGGGCCTGTGGACGTGTCTGTGGAGTCGGTGAATTCAGGCTTATTCCCAAGCTGAGGCCGAGAGGATTTGATCTTGCAATATGGCATTGTCTCCAAAGCTTGTGCAGAGGCATACTGCCACCCTGGCCCTTGTGGATGTTTTTTGAAGCTGAAGTGGGGCAGAGCGTAGTGCTTGTCGAATTTCGTGTGTAATCGCTTGTGCCAGGCAGGTTTTGCAAGTCGTGCCCAAGCTTTACTTGAGGCTTTGTGCCATGGCCAGCTCAACCCGCTGAAACCGTTCGAACTGCGAAAAAAGCTTCGCCAGGTTGCAGCGGCTGAAGGTTTAGCACCTGCAGAGTGGCCCGGGGCCCTTCCGAGGTTTTCCTCGGTGCAGTCTCCCTGTGCCGGCATATCTTGACATATCTTGACATGCCGCGACATGCCCAGGTTGAGTGTTCTTCACTGGCAAGCAGCACTAGCATACTTTGAAGGGAAAAAACAGGACCGTTTAGGGCGACAATCATGGATATCATGGCAGGTGACCGTAAGGTGCTGGTGTGTTTGGTTGATGTGGCCTGCAGGCCATGAATGATCCTGACTTTGAAGACGGTGCCGGGCACTTTGCAACGGCAGTTTTTCGCCAAACAGGTCGAGCCTGTAATTTTCCACCAGACTTGGTTGAGGTGCAAATTGTTGGACTCGCGGATGTCCTCCTCGAAGCAGGACGTGATGCAGATGCAATTAGCTTGTTGATCCAAGCGCAGGAGGCGTGGAATAAATTCAACATGGCGTTTTTTCTGGCAGTTTCAGACATGACATCCATTGCCACCAGGCTGGCAGCATGCAACTGTGGAAAGCAGGTGGGCATAAGGTGGGGTGGCAACAGTCATTCCAACATGTTTGTTGCGACTTGCTCTGTCGGGGGAAGGTTCTGGACTTGCACGATTTAGGCCAGGAACTAAAATGGAACTCGAATAATTTCTCTGCATCTTGCCCTAAACCGCGGCTCACTTTGTTTTTCAGGTCCTGGTTCTTGCTCTGCTGCTGTTGCCGAAGCGGCAGTAGGTGGAGCACTCCTGCAACTTGCGCAGAAACATAATTTTTGTGCGAGACATGCTTTGGTCCGGGTGCAAAGTTTGAGGGATGAACTTGTAACTTGGTCATATTAAGAAATGGCACTTGATGTAAGGTCATCATCACAGGGCGAGGGAGAAGAAGCGTTGGTGGAATTCCACTGTTGTTGCCGGCTGTAAGGCATCCCCCGGCAACATTTAGCTTCGTTTGTTGGATTGTTTGGCAATCGAACCGACACTTGATGAATGAAATGACTACCTCGTGCGGCTGGCAGGTCATTCTTGGTGAGTCTGGGACTACATGTACAACAGGCAAAAGTAACGCACGCAACACCGCGAATCGTAGCTTTAGCCTGAAGCGTGTGATGCAAGGCTGCTGGTTCCCTTCGAGTTGAACTCCCAGTTTCAAAATCATGCACAGTGATGAGTGGTGCTGTTTCTAAGTACAAAACATCACGTTCTCATTTGGAATGTTAATCCAGGTGTCTCGAGCATCTCTTCACAGATTCTGGCAAGGTGAAAGAAGTGGATGACACAAAGATGTCGAGTCGTAGAGATCTCCCGGCCGCGTTGGCCTTTTGCCAAGCGGCTGAAATGTGCAATTTCGCAGTGGCGTGATCCACCGAGATCCAAAGTTTGATCAAGCGAAACTGCTGTATAGATTTATATATAGACTTATATAGACTTCCATAGATGCCATAGATATCTTGACATCCTATGCGTTGAGGTAAAGACAGAGCTGGAACATGCACAGATCAGACTTATCAGACAGTGATTGTTTGCACTTGGCACACGTTTGCATGACCATTCAAGGTGTGCTACAGTGAAGCATGACTCTGATGCCATGATTTGTCAGTGTTTGTGTAGAGTAGCTAACAGCTAGCAGATGAAAAACATCTCCATGGGTGGATCACCTAAGCTCGCAGCCCGAAGCTTAGGGGGTAGGTCAGGATAGGTGAAGATTTCAAGATGTTTTAAGTTCTTTTTAGATGCAACTTTGAAAAAATGTGTTGGAATCTCAATGGAAAAAATCAACATGTGCAACTCCCAAATCATCCCAAATCCCAGAGGTCCGGGCAACTGCCAGTTCCACCTGGGCCATCGTGGGCGTCATTTTGCTCCTGTCGCCTTGGCGTTGAAACCGGCCGTTGGGGCGCTGTTCGGGGCGCTGTTGGGGGGAGCTCCGGCGCCAAGGTTGAATGGTGTTCGACGCTGCGTCCCAGTGGCTTTGCAGCCCTTTACACAAGGCAAGATCACATAGTTTTCGCGTTCAAGGATGGTGAAGGAACTGGATGTGGATGATGTTGTGGATGGTTCACATGCACCAGAACATTTTCATGATGATCCTGCATTGCTTCGGCTCCACACAACCCTGAAGATTGCAAATTCATCCATTTCTTGGCTTCTGAAACAAATCGACAATAACATCGACTTGCAAAGCAACAAAAAAAATGTGAATCATCAACCATCTCATCAAGGCATTTGTTGGCGTGATTTTTTTTTTGGGGGGAAAGGTTAGAGTGAGAGGTGTCAACTGCGACAAAAAGCCATGGATGAAGCCAATTTGCGCACGGTGATCCTTCGAGATTTGGTTGCTGAACTCGGCCTTTTGAGGGACAAGAAGAAAGCTGGATCGCAGATCCAGGACACCTTGGAGCAGGACATGGATTGCAGAGGGAGTTGAAATGAAATTGTTTGACCTTGTGGGTTTATATAAAACCCATATAAAACCCATTAAAACCCTTAGATAGCTGAGAGACTCTATAGTGAGAATTATTTTTGCTTTTGCACTTTGGATATTAGATCAGCGGCACAGGCAACGTGTTCAAGAAAGTGTTCAATAGTTGATACCAACCTGCAGTTCCAAGAGGCCTCCCTTCTTTAATAGCACCTGTCTTTCTCTTTGCAATCCCATTACCATTTCTTCAAGTGTGTCCTGTCAAAGTAAGAATGTTTGGTGAAATTGATGGTAGAATACAAAGTCCAACATCAAGTCACATAGGCTTTAGCCCCCATCCTCGAAACAAACAGGGGGTGCGGTTGATGAAAGAAATCCTGCACCGCTTGGCATGATTGAAATGCACATTTATCATAATTCCTCCACATCAACCATTTTCTTCCATGAAAATGATGAAAAATTTGAAGAGACTCACGTTGCCTGAAGGAAAACCCAAGAGATTTGGGCATCTTGCGGAGATGCAAAGTGGATGGCAATCCAGTTGATTTCAAGTTGCGCCCCATGGAATTCAAAGAATTCAATCGTGTTGATGTGAACGTGAATGTTCCAAAACATCCGGCTGAGTCGGTACAAGAGCGAAACGAGCGCAAGAAGAGGCCCTTGAACTTGAAGGTTCCGAAGGCTCAGCAAAATGCAGTGCTTGGAGATGGAGGTTTGCGTCAGCTTGATGCAGAGATCCGTTCCAAGGATCCCAAGGACAAAATGAAGCATGAATGGATGATCCAAGATCCTTTCATTGTGAGACATGCAGCCAAGTTGGAATCCCGTCAAAGGTGGAAAGGCTCAATGCAGAGATCATGCTCAACTCCAAGAAATTCAAAAGAAACACCAAGACATTCTGTGGCGACACCATCTATCTCTCCAAGACGTTTTAGAGCAAGAAGTCCATTGACCAAGCCACCAATGCATGGAGAATTGCAAAAGTCACAGTGACTTGGATTGGACTACAAACTCGTAAACTATCGTAATCATAGTTATTTAGGACGTTTGACATTTTAGGATTCTTCTAGGGTTTGTTCTCACTTTTTTGATGATGTGTGTTTGGCATTGTTTGGCTTGGTTGGCTTCCAACGAAGGTCCCGCGTATGTTCACCGATCCGGCATAGTCGCGCTCTTCTTCATGCCGAAAGGCATGGGAGACAGAAAAGTCAAGGGGAGATGAAGGCGCCAGCGTCGAAGCTTCAGCCAAGGGTGTCGAAGAGAAGTTGCTCACCGATGAGAAACCAGTGTAGTCCAAACTCTGATTGCACAATGAAGCTCACCGATGCACCTGATGCAGCGCAAGTCTTTTATAGATTGGGTCATAAACAGATGACTTTTGGACCGCTGCCAGATATACAGCTGTCTGAGAAGATGGCCACGCCTTACTTTGGAAGAATGAATTTTATGCAAGACATTTAGGGGAGTTGCTTTGTTGAGAGAGATCGCTGCGGGTGGCAGAAAAAAAATCCATTGATTGCCTGCATCTGTCTATGGACCATTCTGTGGTGACGTTCTGTGGGGACTTCGGCAGGTTTAGGGCCTGCTGGTTGGTGTGCCTATGTATTTGGGCGGCATTTTGATAGATGAAATATAATATATGTCTCATTGTGATTCCTTGTGGGCTGGATGCACCATCACAAGGTTCAATGTGGACCAAGAATGAAATCCAACCCAGGTTCTTTCAGGTTTCTTCTTTGCCTATGCAGAGGCTGGACGATGTCATGGATATTAGACATTGCATGAAACAGCGTCTGAGGTGGATTTCTGAAAAACATATGCATTATGTATCATTATGTATCCTTATGTATCATTATGTTATGTAGTTATGTAGTATATTACTGTACACACTAAACCATACATAGTGGGTAACTTCTGACTGGGTTGAAGCTGATGGAAGAACCTAGCGATGCCTCTTGGGGCCGCCAGGGGTACCGCGGATTTCAGCAAAAATTCGCACCCATGGTGGTGCGACGAGCTCTGCTTCTTGACGGTGACCAGCCGTTCCATAGAAAGGTGCCTTCCCATGCTCTGTACCTCTTGAGTGTGGAAGTTTTCTGTGGCCAGGTGTTTGCCCCTGCATATGCAATGGCCTTCTTCCATGCGCACAAGAAGCGCAAGGCATTGGAATTTCCGTTCATTGGAATATTTCCATGGCTGCAAAGTGTGGAATTCTTCAACAGATTTTCATGGAGTTACTTGAGGCAGTGTCATGGGGCTTGATCGTGGGCATCATGATGATTGTTGCCCTTGCAATAGCCTAAGGTTGCAAATCTCATTGCCAGGTGCAGCCCTTGTGCCTCCCTAATCCCGAATGGCCCCGATGAGGTAAAGCGTATGCCCTATCCCTATCGGGCGATTTTGGATGCTGGTGTCTGTGCCGGATTATCCTGGGGCATGGGTCTTGGCCTCAAAAGATTTGATGCTTCCAAAGCTAATCTTGAGCATATTGCAGCCAATTTTGATGGACTTCCCCAGGTGCCACTCTCTTCATTTATGCCAAGTCTCTTGCCACTGGAACGGCACCAGATATTGACCCGCAGCAGCCCCAAGTGTGAGATTTGATGAGAATGGCTATGGTGTCATTTGGGCTTTTGGAACACCTGAAACTCTTAGGTGCTTGCCAGAGGAGCCCTAGATTGTGTGGGGTTCCGTGGCCAGCTTGCTGGATCCTCGAATTATGGCCTTGTAAATGTGAATGTTGCAGTCAAAAGATATCATCCCAGTGCTTTCCAGGCTCTCCCAGGTATTCATCGTCTCCGCTGTTCTCCTAGGTATCATTCTGAATTGCAGAGCATCATATCTGCATCAGAGCAAGAACGAGAACCAATCTGTGATGGGAAGGCATGCTGACGAACTTTTTACTGCCGTCGTACAAGCCGCAGTGCAAAACTCTTTGAAGCATCGAAGATGGCAGTTGTGCATAGCATTGGACCAGCCAAATGCCTTACTGCCATGGAAATCCACTGGCAGATCTTGTTGCTTGTCTAGCAGAGATTCCCACCACAAAAAAGGCTGCTTTGCCTTGCGGGAGAAGCAGCACAGCTGATTTTCACAGCCCATGGGGGCTTCATCTAGCATCAATTGAGGCAGTTTGATGCACAGCTCAAGCTTTACACAGAAAACAATGATAAGCAAATCCCGTCTGACATTGCAGAGATATTGTTTTTGGCTTTTTGAGCTCACTTTCAACTCAGTTGCGACACTTTGTTCCACCATTGGCACCATTCATAAGCAAAAACTATGAACTCTCCGGTGATGGAATCCAGCGCGCCGGCTTCGACATTTGGCTCGTTTGGAGAGTTGGGCTCTCAGTGGAACGTGGATATCACCCCAGGGTTCTGATGGATGTCTCAAGGCTATACCTCCAATACCATGGCTTGATCGGAGTAGCCATGCCCATTTTCCTGTTCCTGGCGCTTCTGGTGGTGTAGCCGGCAGAATTTTGAACACAGGAACTCCTCCATGCTAAGCAACTAAGCAGTTGTTCACGCCGTGCCAGATGTCCTGGTGCCAGCAAAAGAAGCCGGTGCCACCAGGGCCATACAGGCGGCATTTGCAAAATGTATCATTCCATGTTTCATTGCATCGCCATTCAGGGAACGTGACTACCTACATCTGCAAGATCTAGTCGATCCGGAGGTGGCTTTGTAAGATGACTGGGACGCCAACCAATGACGTTGACATGTCGGCATGTCATCCTCTTCCTCTCGCTGCAGATTCGAAGACACCATTTGGAGTTCAATGAGCACCTGCATAGTTGTTTTGGTGACCAACGCTTTGTTCAGGCACATTCAACGAGAATTTCTGCAGCCTTTGATTCGTCACACTTTCGAAAACCCTGTCAGCCTGTCGCGCTTGCAGGTGAAGGGCGAACTGGGTTACTATGTTGCTTTCAGATACTCTACTTGCAAGGAGGTGCCTCACTCTTGTGACTTGTGTATCCAGAGATCCAAGAACAATGCGCTAGAACTTTCCTATGCTCCTTTCTTTGGGAAGATTCCTGGAAGGTCATGAACGACCATGCCAGCTTCAGCTCAAATCCTTTCCCAGATGGCCGTTTAGTTGCCCTCAACACCATGGCCAAGGATGGTGGAGCTGTTGCGTTGTGTCTCATGGGCAAGTGTACAATGCCACATAGTAACATTGGGAAGAGCAAGGAAGATCACGGTCGTGTACTTCGATATGTGCACAAGCACTACACAAAGGCCTGCCTTTCAGTGTATCATTTGACTGGTTTGCTGATCCTCAATTTGGGGAGTTTGGACTCTGTTCGAATTTCAGGATGCTATAAATGAGCTGAAGGGTGACATCCAAGAGGCTTCGTTGGCTTTGAAAAAAAAGACCACCTCCTGGAGCCATCATTTCCACGTTGTTGTTCCTCCAGGTGATCGAGAAATGCACGGGTGATTTGGCTTCTGGCAAGGCCTTGGTTTCCTCCCAAAAGATCACGGCAGATGACGGACGGAAAGCCATGATCAGTCAGGTGGATGGTGTGAAATGGGCGCAGAGAATACACATGGTGCCTTGGGCAGTATCATGTCATGATGTCATGAGCCAAAGACCAAATCTTTTTTGTAAATAATTTGATTAATAATTACAAGTCGGTTTTCTGGGTAATCTAACGTATTAACTCACACAGAGACAGATACTAATGAACACACACATATTTATACATACTGTAACAGGTCCTGAACATTTATTCACTATGGATATGGTCATCTTCACCAATTTTTTTCGGAAATGCGGAATCCGAGTCTGGAACTTTGGCACGCCTGGGATTGAAGCTCAGCTGGGAAAAGGTGGATGAGGCCATGGGTTTCACGATGCACCGGAGCGTAGTGATGCTGTTTCTTGTTAGTACTTGTTTTTTTGTTTGTTTGATTGTTCTTGAGAGAGTGAACATGTTTTGAACATCATTTTATCTCAAAAAGATTGAATAGACATAGTTTGAACAAACGCTATTGAATATACGTATAGTTGTATGTTTACATTGTCATCAGTTTGAAGACTAGGCAGGCCATCAAGTTTAAGGGTCTTGAATATGGTCAGATTGTGGATCTGAATGATGCAATGGTGGCTTTGGTGGCACCACTTGGAGGAGTTGGCCAGGAGACCCAGGTAGCCTTCCAGTTGTTCCCAAATATCACTGCAAGTCACCAAGGCTTACCCAATGAGAGACTTCCCTGGACTTGGTTGCTTCAAGTGGCTCTAGGCACCCCTGAATGGTTGCTGGAAGGTTGATCTTCGAATTGTGATCTTCCAATGCTTGTGTTTTTTTGTTACTCAAAGGCTTACTTCGAAGTGTTCCCTCCTTGCTACTGATGGTCGGGGGCCTGGTGTCGTACAAACATTGGCCTCCAAAAATTTTTCCGATGGCTGTAAGATAGGCTGCGAAGCTTGGTGTACGCTGCACTTGGCAGATTATCAGGCAGCTTTGTGCATTTGTTTTTTTTTTTTGAGAGGTCTGAAATTTGCGTCTAAGCCGTTGTTGTTGTTGTTGTTGTTGTTGTTGTTGTTGTTGTTGTTGTTGTTGTTGTTGTTGTTGTTGTTGTCGTCGTCGTCAAATGCCATGTAGATTTTAGATGATCCATTCCCTTTTCTTTGGGTTTGACATGAATTGTGGCACATGGAAGGCCAGATGTGAACATCTTGAATCCACCCCGCAAACCGCGCATGGGTCAGGTGCTTATATTATTTGTTTCAATTTATTTCATCAATGAATTTATAGAATTCAACACAGACTTCCTTGAAAATCGTCAAATTTCAAGGCAAAATTTCAAACAGCTCGACTTTTTTCCCAAGGTTTGTGGTGGAAACCTGAGCTTCTGCACTTAGTCCCAAGGTGCCCCCACAGCAAGGTGCCACCTTCCAATGGATCCGATGGTCGCGTTAACTGCACCACCAGAGGTACTTTCTGTTGCTCCATCGTCTCTTGTACAAGGAGGTTCAGTGGTGAATAAGTGGTCACTTTTGAAAAACCTGAAAATTCTGATGTTTTGTTGGAGGAAGTTGATGATGAACTTTTTTTCCATTTTGAGGACTCCAAAGATGGGCCCTTGTCCAGCTTGCGAGAGGCGGCTTTTTCTAAGATGTACGATGACAATGATGTGCCAAAAACACGTGAGACACACAATTTGATCCGGGATGCACATGGATGCAGATGTCATAAACCTGACCTTGCAACTTTTCACTGAAGTTGAAGGCTGTTGCATCTGGCAATCTGAGCCTGGCTGAGTGCCTGACCTTGATGGCACGCCCCGAAAAAAATTCATCCAAGGTAGCTGTAGGTATGGCATGGTACAGCCGGTTACTATCCTTTTGTTGCGGGGGGAGCAGGTACAGCTCATGGTGAATATGACATCTGCAAATGCCTTGTGTTCGTTTGCAGCTTGGCCTGTGCCACAAATTGTCTTTGCATCGATTTTCCTTTGCTGTCAGTATGCTGAAGTCGCGTTGTTTCTGAAACATTTAGGCTTCTCTTCCGGCTTTCCTCAGAAAAGGAAGCAGCGAAGAAGGCGCGGAATTTGAGTGAACTGAGAACAAACGACATGACATGATTGCTGTGAATTTCCTGTTTGCTCAGATTTCCAAATGAGAGGCTCTGACTGATGTGGCAACTTTTGGAGATGCTTTCATACAGGAGGTTCGATGAACCACAATCTTGAAGCCTTTTTTAAATGTGTTGTTATCCTGCAATCTTGGACATGAACGTACAGGGTAGGGGAAGTTGAACTCCTGTTAAGTGTTGAGAATTGCCTACCTTTGTACATTGCACCTCTCCTGGCATGTGAGGTACTTCGCTTAGATGCTCCATTGCAAAGAAATCCCCGGAGATGTGTGCAGCCTCCAACCAAAGGACAGCGGCCTCGATTGTTCACAGCCATTGTCTAACCGCGGTAAAACCCAATGTTGAATCCAGGCAAAACTCCGGAGATTGGACCCAAGGAAGGTAATCAGGCACAGCTTTGAAGTTACAAGTTGTTTCTTTGAACATATGCTGATTTTGATGATTTTTGATGATTTTTGATGGTAGGTTTTGCTATTCTTGGGTGCTGCAAACATGGACCCAACAGTCTTCACCAATCCGAAGGAGTTCAGGCTTGTTGTTTCCACGTTTCTCGGTTTCTCTGTGCAGCTCTTGTTGACTTGTCGCCAGGTTGGACAGAGAAGAGACGCCTTTGCTGACCTTTGGAAGTGGGTACCACTAGCTTCGTTAAAAGTCCTTTCCGGTACTTGCTGGATGAAGTGGTGAGTAAAATGGAGCAAAACTCCTTATCGTCACTCTGAAACCTTACTAAAACCTTGTGCAATGGGAAACTGTGCTGACTTTCCGACCGATTCGATTTCGCGAGAGCAGATTCGTTTCTCCATTTGCACGTGCCAGGCTCCACTACTGCCTGGGGAGTAGCCAGAGCCTCAGTGTTCAGCAACCATTTAGCAACCAAACAACTGAAAAGAAAACGTCAATGCTGAGGTTTGGTGAAGCTAGAGATGCGCATGGTGTGACTTGGCGCCAATTCCCCTTCAGTTTTATCAGCAGAACCAACCGATGGGAAGACTGGATTTCAGACTGTTTGATAGTCACCATTAGTCACCTTCATTTTTCCGAGGCTCGAACATCTTGCAAAGTTCAAGTCGATTGTGCTCACCTTGGATATATACTTTCGAATGTTGCCTTGGCAGACAGTAAAGGCTTTGGGAGCGAACAATCAGATGGACATATCGTAGTGGTCATATGCAGGCACTGGATGATGGCTATGAGAGGATTGCCGATGTGGATGTCATGGCCCCAGAACCGGATTGCAACAAAAGTCGTGGCCCAGCAGATGACTTTGATCGATCACTACAGGTCGGCAATTGGGGTTTCCGCCATTTGCCTGTTCGGCTGACGACATAAAGGATTGAAGCCCGCCTTAGCATTGGCTGGGACAAAAACAAGTGGATGGTCATGAGCGATTATAGTTTTTGTATGTTTTTATTTTGATTCTGAACCATGAGTTTTAGCCAAGTGCTTGCACAGCATGGATTGGAAGATTAAGTGAAGGGTTAAGGATCCTTTTACCGCAAAAATGGCTCCAGAATTCTGGCTTTTCAACAAGAGCCAGCACTCGAGACTCATTGTTGAGACCAAAGGGTGTCACCCTTGGAGCTAAAGACTCTTTCCAAAGTAAAGAGGTATGGCAAGTATAGTAGATGGAGTTTATGCATGTTTACATATGTATGCTGATATTTATGCTATTTACATACTATCTAAATAAATATAATAGAGTATATAGATTATTATTATAGATACATGAATGTATACTTGAATATTTGCACGCTTTGAAAAAAGACATCTGCACTTCTTTCCGAGCTGCCGAGCTGCAGCCCGAACAACTTCATGTTTGGAGTTTGAGGATATGGAGACGGTGCAGGAATACATCACGCAGCTAATGCGAGGACGCAATGTCACCGTCAAAGAAACAACGGATCGTGGAAGGGGATTGTTCGCTACCAACACGCCCCCGGCTGTGGGTGGACCCGCCATGCTTTTCTCGGAGGCCTCCCTTGGGGGTATTGTGCAAATGTCCGGCAGTGCCCGAAAAAGAGGAGGTGCCTGCTTTCTATGTGGACATGTGTTGGGGAGTCCGGCTTGGCAACTGCGCCTACTCACTGGAAAGGTATTTGAAAGCAGTGATGATGTTTTGGAGGAGCCACTTTCGGATATTGTTGAGGGGAAACCACTTTTCTGGAAGAGGACCCCACTTTTTTGCAGCGCTGCCTGCCATGCTGAGTATGAACGCATTCTTGGACGACTCCGTGCAAGACGTACTGCAGCGCAACGTTTTGCACAATATGCTCGCAAGGTTCAGTGCGCTTTCCACATGCTAGCATTGAAACTGATTTGTTGGTGCCTTGCTGAGACCAGCACACGAAGTTCAGCAGAAGCTGCAGCTCCTTTGCAGGCATTATGCCGTCGACCTTACTGGGACGCTCTAGATATGCCAGAAAATACGGATGTGGAGACGTTTAAGAAAAAGCTGGCGAAGGAAACTGAAACCTCCCGACGGTTGGCTTTAGAGGCCTTAGGAGGTCGAGATGTTTTACCTCCGGACTGGGATTTTTTGGATGAAGATGGCTACGCCAATTTACTTGGAGCATTGTGTTGCAATTGCACAGTAGTGGTATATGTGTCGCCTGTATTGCAACACATTCTTCAAGTAACAAACATGGACGACTGTGCAGCCAAAGAAGCTGCTTTAACTGCGCTGGAACCATGGATTCGAGCACTCATGGCTGTGAAGCTGCAACCAGACGAGAGCGAGACAGAGAAGGCTCGGGCTGTGTATAGTTGACGACTTGGCTTAATTTCATCAGACAGAAGTCTTGCACACGTCGTGTGTGAAGGCAGATCAAGAGATTTCTTGGAACACTCCCAGTGGTCGACTATGCTTTTCCTCATCCATCCTTCCTCCTTTTCGCGGCTATGCCATCTATCCGCGCATGGTCATGGTCTCAGATGTCTCGGAGAGTTGTTGCAATACATCCTTGCCTCGTGGCCCGAGCCACCAAGGCCTTCATGAATCACTCCTGCCGACCAACATGTGCCATTGAGTTCAGCTACAGCGGCCATATCTTTGTATTACAGCAGCCATACAGTGAAATCAACCAAGGCGGGGGGATGAATCCGAAACCGAAACCGAGAGTTGAATGAAATTCGGTGAATTTCCGGGATTTTCCAGATACTGAGCTGACGATCTCGTATCTGGATTCTTCATTGGATGCCCAGGCGGGGTTTTTTGACATGTTTTCACCAGGGATGCAGAGGAAAATGGTGACTTTTGATGATGTGATACTCCAGGATGATTTGATTGCCATGGGAAGAGAAGGACGCCGGAAGCAGCTTCTTCCATATGGAATACATTGTTGTTCTTGTGCCTTGGACAAATCTATGATTAAACTTGGTGTCACTTGTCTCCTTTTTGCCCGGCTTCACGGCAGGTGATTTATGCCAGCCGAGATTTCGATCCAAAGTACGAAAGGGAGGTCACAGGTCACGTCCCAAGAGACAACGTTTGGGTTCAGCGCCAAGAAAATGATGTCCAATCGTATGCTGCGGAAGAACTCTGGTGTTTTTTTTTGTTTGGCAAACTTTTAAACCACATTACTGTTGTATTTATGAAGAATTTGAATACATTTGATGCTACATATGTTTGTATGTTTCAGCCAAAGCAGCTCGAACCATGAAGACTTGTGATATGCAGTCAAATCACTTGGATTAGCCAGCAGAATAGCTCATAACATAGAGTAAACTGGATTGAGGTAGGAGAGCCGAGCAGAGAGAGAGATGTGGTGCAAGTTCGATAGAACACGTAGTGATGTAGTTGCTGAATTTACCACTGACAGTGCAGCTAGCCCAGAAAAAGAGATTTTTGTATACCTCCAACAGACTTGGAGCAACAGACAACTGCGCTTCATTGCGTGCGGCTGAAAGACAGGCAGTGATGCAGTATCGCAAAGCATGAATACTTCGTCACTTTGGTATTTGGGAGATGCCAAATTCATCTGCTGATTTAGCAGGCATCAACGTCACTGAGCATCTAAATGGCCAAAGTTGCATACGCTCTTGCCGTCGGAGTCCTTAGTTGTACAACGCCTCTGCCCTGCAAACCCGCCGATGAAGTGCCTGAAAACAGAGGCCTTGGCATTGCTCAGCGTGGTGTTTCGACCTGCACCTTGGCTGAAAGTTGTATCTGAGGGAAGCGTGGAATGGTATCCAATCTAAGGAGACCATCAAGGCTGTTGTACCTCCTCGCAAACTACCACCCGTGACCTTTAAAGAACCTAGCGATGCACGAACTGGTGTCTACAAGATTCCTGGATACGAGCTTCGAAAAAGATATGCAAGAGCCTTAGAAGCCTCACAAAATCCGCTCAGTCCACTGTAACTTTGACAGATATGTCATTGAAATTCATTGAAGCCTTCTCATCCACAAGGTCGGACCGGGCTGGCGCCGAGGTGCCCTTTTTTCTTTGCAGATGTGCTACCTTCCTTCACTTCCTGTCAGACAACCCCATAGCCATCCATAGATTTTGAAAGTTTTTGAAAGGCCCTTCATTGGTGGAGGAAGCGAAAAGCTGGGCACCTCAGGCCGTTTGGATGGTGCCAGCCTGCAGGTGATATCACAGCATTTTCCATTGATTCAGCTGTGTTTTTGTGCTGTTTGAGGACGGATAGATCCGGATATGCTTGGGGGCTTAAGCAGCTGTTTGCATCGCAACCAATTGAAATTTATCAGCCTCCGNTTTCACTAGACACGCCGGCAAGGCCGGCGGATTTTCGTGTGGCAACTGAGTGGCCTAAAAGCTTCTAAGGCCTCCACTTGAAGACCGTGTATTCCTGGTGACTGGAGCAACAAAGGGTCATGGTCAATGCCCCAAAGCATCATTTCATTCGCTCTTTGATCCACAAGAAACCCTGGCAAGGCTTAGAGACTGCTGCTCGACTTCTGGATGCAGGTAGCACGGTTGGCGACTTGGAAATGACGTGAAAAAATAGCCTCAGCTTTTTTGGTTTGCCGCCTGAAGTTCTAAGCCGCCATGAGACGTCATAAGGTCATCCTTCATGGCAAAAGTGAAGGTTCTGTTGGGAGAGTGTTGGGAAAGCGTTGCGCATCTTAAAGAAACCTGTGACATTTGATTGGTACTGTTGAGAGGCCGCCTAAGAAAATGGCTATATATGCTGAGCTTGGCACCCAAAACAGCAGCTTCACGTAGATTTCACACCATGCTTTGTACATCAGGATGTATCTGAACAGGGCCTTTCAAATAGAACCCTTGCGTCGGGTGAGAACGCTGTTTTGAAAGGTGGTTTCATGTCGCGTGCGCGCCGGGCCTACTACTACTACTACTACTACTACTACTACTACTACTACTACTACTAGTAACAAAAATGATCAAACATGATTTTTTCCAGGGGTTTGTTTGAAAGGTCCTGCTCTGAATGTGTCAGAATTTAAGTTGCCACCTTGACCGACCTTTACTCAACCTCCTGCAAGGTGAGGCTTTCGAAACTGACAAGATTGATGCGGTGATGGGAGATCTTGACGAATCTGAGGAAGTGGAGGCGACTCGGATATCTTATGTATTCTTATCTATTATGAAGTATTGAAAAGTATAAAAAAAGTATTGTTATTAAATTCTAGACATTTCTATCTATAATCTATCTAATATGGATATTGGATGATAGATATTAATAGATTTTAATATTGCATCAACAAGCGTGGAGGTTTCGCATCAAGTGGTTAGGTTTCGCAGATCCTTTTTTTAAAGGCCGTACAAGATCCAAGTATGCCAGGCGGTGGCTGGACTTGTTGCTGTCCAGATTCTCAGGGGACGAAGCGGAAATGTATCCTGATCGTCCCTGGGATTCTTTTTTTCTCCGAGGAAAAGCATCCCAAGTTGCATGGGATTTTACACAATGCTGCCACCATTGATGGATTGATCCTCAGGGAATTTGTGACCGTTTTGTTTTTGGCAAATGCTTAGGAATGAAAGGATCATTCATTCCTGCCATGTTGACAACTCCCTCTTTGCAAGGCAAGTTCACCGGGAAGCGGCGGTATACTTGGAATGTCATGGCCTGAAAGGAATGTTACGGGCAACACCAAATCCAGGGGGTTGCTTGAACTTAGTGAACTTGAATGTTTTGACACTTCAGCCTTCTGCCCAATTTTCTAAGTACAAAATGGAGCACACCATGGCAGTGAATGCGTCTGAAGCTCGGAGAGCAGCAAAACTTGAGATTTCAATTCTGCAGCTAAGTAGGAGCCCACATAGATTACCATGGTGTTTCTGTGGTGTTTCATAAGTTTTTACAGCATCGCAGCATCTTCAATCCTGCAGGATTGCACCTTTTCAGCTAACCTCCCTCTTGATGTGTCCTGGTTGCAGCTTCATTGTGAACCAGCGAACGTTGCCTGTTGCAATCATGGCATGCTCAACACCCTTGAGAGGCCCCAGCTAGAAGCTGCAGGCAATGCACGAGTGATGTTTTCGACGTCTAGAACTGAGTATCAAGGCAGACGAAGTGTCAATCGTGTTTGCTCGTCAACTGAACTGTTAATTTAAAATTAGCTGCTGATCAGATCTTATTTTACTTATTATATCTTATATATTCTTATTCTCATATTATCTTGTACTATCTTATCATGTCTTATTCTATCTGATCTTATTCAATATTTGATATTATACAATATCTTACCACACCATATATTAGATCATATTAAATTATTAGATCGTATTATCTCTGCACAGTACATCTTGTCGAGTCATAATTACTACCATGTTTTTCCGGTTGGCCGACGTCGCAATTTAAGGTCGCCAACAATGGGTGGCCAAGACCCAAGGAACTGGAAGGGAGCCTGTCATAGACAAGAGTTCCTTGCATGGCTCTCAAGGCGATGACTACTTAGATGACATCAAATGCGAGTGGCGACCTCAGCTGTGATAGGTAGTACTTGTTCCACTTGTTCCTTGACCTGTTGATTCTGTCAAAAGCAATCAGACAAAAAATGACAAAATTGTCAAAGATTGGCTTATCAGATGTTATTAATTTCATTTGCTGAGGAGATATTGGACTGGGCTTCATGCTTACAGACTAAGTTCACCTCCCGGATGTGGCGACATGTTTGATGTGTTTTCTTATTTTTGATTTCCCAAATCTGCGTTTGAAACCTTGCAAGGCAAGTTGTGCTTGGAGATGGTTGCCAAGGAAATGCATTTGTCAGAACCTTAGCCATCCTTAGCCATCCTTATCCAACCACGTCCACATATTCCGCGCTAGTGTTCTTCTTCCTTCTGAGGCGATATGGAAGGGCACCTGGCCTCACTTTCCACAGCTTTCATCCTGGATCTGTTTTCATCTTAGTATTTTCGTTGGTTTTCCATGACTTGGACTTCAGAACTGAGCATGCAATGATGATACAAAAGTGGGACCATTGGTATAAGGCCAACACCAAGCTGATGCGGCAAGGATCACCATCAAGTGTTTTCACCTCAGTCTAGTCTACAATCAGTTTCTTCAGAGGTGTCTACGGAGATGTTGCGACCGGAAATCTGAACTAAGACTGGAGAGAAGGAAGCGAGAAATCGTGTGAATCCGGTTGATCTCCCTAGCCTGTCGCTCAGGAAACCTTACTCTTTATTGTCCTATCCTATTCCAATGGTTCAAACGGGAAAATTAAAAATCGCAGGTTATTTGCCCGCTCCAAGAAAACGGAAAGAATCCTTCTGGGCAATGGTTGATGATAGCTACCAGCAGAAGAGTCAGGCTCCCAAATTTGCGAAGATAATTGACATTTTGCAGATAGAAAGCCACTGGTACCTGTGACCTTCTGAGGTGGGACCTTTGTGAGCGATACCCAAAGCAAATCAAAGGCAAAACAATCACAGATAATGACAGTGAGATGAATTGATTAACATTTCAAGAGGCTTGCATGGCTAGACCCTTCGTGAAGGCTGTTCATGATTCGGCGGCTCGAGAGAAGCTTTGGGAGGAGCATTATGACAGTAGCCAAGCTGGCAAATGCTTGGAGAATCAAACATGACTTGACTATCACGACTATTCAATGAATAACTGTTCTCATGTCTTGATTATCTCTTTTCCTTGGGTATTCCACGTTGACCTGTTGAGGAGTTCACGGAGCTTTCTGGGGCTAAGTGGCCAGAACCACAAAAGTCCCTTTCAGGGCCAGCGCCAGAGTTGTTGGACGCCTGAAAAAAGCGTGACAACGAACGACGACCACATCCATGTTTGGTCACATGGTGGGTTGCACTAAAACAATGTCACATGATGATACAATGATACATGATGCGTCTTGAGTGTAGAGTTTTGCACACCGCAGCATTTAGTTAGTATTGTCCAGCATGCAGAGCGTTTGAATGTTCAGAAAGATCTTAACAACTCCAAGCGAGCACTATCATTTCAGAGCAAAGGCAAAGACTAGATGCTTCCTATAGACCCAGTTCCATAAATAATTGTTTTCAATCCATTTCTACCACAATTGAAATTGCAGACCTTCATCTCAACGTATCTCAACGCATTTCTGTTTTTGGCGCCAACATCAAAGTCAATTCCTTCCAGCAAAACCTTTGGAGAGAGACTGAAACTTTCAGACTTTGGACGTCGGAGTTTTTTGGGCCACCTTTTTCGAGCATGTCGGGGTATGCCAAGCCCCGAAACATGCCAATGGGGCCGCCACTATCCCTCCAGGAGACACCCCTCCATTGAAATGATTCTGCAACAGTTGGGTTTGCCGCTTTACCAAAACCAGGAAGTCTTGCCACAAAGAATACCAGAGGCCCCAATCTCGGTGATGTGACAAACGTGACAAAGCAATGGGATTTTCCACGATTTGCATATATATGTTTCATATGTTTTCATCACTGGAATGGGATTTTAACCTCGAATTTCCATGAATTTCCCCATATTTTTGTGGGTTTTTTCGCCTGTTTTTTTCCCAAGGCCCCAATGCTTCCGGAAGCTTCACCTCTGGGTGGCCTATCTTGTCCTCTTGGACCTGGTGCGTCACCGACTCTCACCACACCTCAGTGCAATGGTTCCAATATTTCACCCAAAGGCCGGGGATTCGGCGGCTGATTTTTTTTGAGTTTCTGAATGGCGAGATTTCCCTAAGGAAATCCTAAGGAATGTGTACAAAAGAAACGTATATACCGTAGAGGTATAATTTCTCAATTATGTAGGTTTAATTATGGATGGTTACGGAAGTACTATAATATTAATTATATGAGATATTTTATATATTCATAGTTATACAATATATGTCAGCTGTAAAAATACATCTCCAACAATGATGTGGTACTCATGGTCACTTCCGAGAGGCTTTGGCGATGCCACACCCTTCTCAGCTGCTTCCAATAGGCTCGGAGCTTTGGGTCGGTGCCTCAACACCATCCAATGTGAGTCGAGTTGTTGCAGTTGGTACGTACCAAGGAGATATGAACGAGTGGGCGTGGGAGATGGGCAGTCAGTGCAGTCCTGTGCCTTAAAAGTTTGGAAAAACTGGGATGCCTTAAGCATTTCAGATTTGTCATTGTATTGATTGCATCCATTGCCGTATATTGCCGTCATTAAATTGAACGCATTGCGTTTATTGCATCTCTTGCACAGCATTTACGTGCACTTCTTGAATTCATGGAAGCCATCGCATCGATAGAATTGAATCTACTCATGTCATTCACTCCTTTTATTGAGTTGAATGCACTTGTTGCACCCTGGTGCATTCAAGTTAAGATCTTTGCGTCAAGGTGTACCATCAGCATGGTCGAAGCCTAGCACACTTCACAGCAGTGTGAGTAAACTTAGCAGTGTTTGGAGCCCCAGCAAATCAGGTTGTATCTAACTGCTACAATGCATCATTTAATCATTTACCAAATCATACCAAATCCAACATGCAGACATGGAAAACACTCTGGATAGGCCACTGGCGATGGGCTGATTCCTGGTTTGGTCGATGGACAGAGACTCTCATCGGTGAAACCAATCTCAGTACTTCTCTCAGAGACTTCTTTGTCTTGGCCGCTGATAGACTAGAGAGATGCCAGCAAGAGAAAGGGATGACTATATTTCATTAATTTTCATTATAGCCTTTTAGATGACCACACTAGACTTGTTGCTTCGTATCTTTGTTATTGATTTATCATTACAAGATATTACATACCATGGGGACGAGTTGATGAATGTCGCAGGTCCCTACCAGTGGAGGAAAAGTGGTGGTCAGCCTTCGCAAAGAGGCAGAACTTTTCGAACCTTCAGGAGACATGTGTGACCTTTTTATTGCTTGGAAATCGCAGGTACCACAAGGCTTTTGGGACAGTGGCTTTCTCAGTAAATGTCAGAGAATTGTTAGAAGAACTGTGAATGATGCTCACTCTTGTCATTGTGTTTCCAAATTGTTTCCGCTCTGAGGATTAGCAATTTTCCTGGTGAACGGCCCTGTACAAAAAAGATTGACGTGGAAACCTTATCAAAACACTTGCCACGTGTTGCCGCTGGAAGTATGCACAGATAGTGACACTCTCCGAGGCCTACGGGTGTCAAACGAGGCAAAAAACTCTGTGTAGAGGACTTTGCCTTAGATAGTTTCTCCCTGAAACTAACAGTTCGCCCATGAAAATCCCCATTTTTCCTGGTAAATACCATCGAAATGGTGGATTTTCCATGGCTATGTTAGTTTACAGGAGTGTACTGCATGTGTTATTTCGGAGTATGGAGTTGGGTTTTAAACTACTGGAAAGATGAACATGCTTCGTAGGTACCATCTGGGATGGAACCCGGGGACTATGATGTTCGGCTTGCTTTTGGCGAGAAGATCATTCATGGCAACTTGAGCTGCAATCAAACCAAGTTTGGGGGATGTGTCCAAGAAAAAACCCTTCAACATTGAAAAAGAATGAAAAAGTAAAAAGATTGATGAATGTTTCCGCCCTTGGAAAGCTTTTCGCTCTTTCAATATTGTGCCTAGTTTTTCTTTCCAAAAGAAGTTCTGAGAATTGCATTGACAAAACATTTCTGATTAAGGTGCCATACCATTGGCAGTTCGAGATGGAGATGGTGAGGTGGGTGGCACACCTACGACTGGACACGTGACTTATAAGATGATTTAAGTTTAAGTATTTACCTACTTGGCACGGTTCACTGAACTTCGTAAACTTCGTGGTTTGGCAGGAGGAGGACTTTTCGGACTGAATCAGCATCGCGACTTTTGATGGGCTCCATGGGTTGAGTCATTGAGCCATGGGCACAGTGCCCTGTGCGACTTGGTCGTTTCTCCTTGGAAAAGTTGAGGTATTTGTGCCACACAGCCACACGCGCTTTTGGTGCTGTGTACAGCACCACCAAAAAAAAACACACACACCACGTCACGTCACGCCACTACGCTGCTTGGCTTTGGCTTCGGAGCTGCTTCCATTTTTGTTGCAGTGATGCAGTGCGGCATTGCCTTGGTTTGAGTGAATAAAATGGAAGCATGTTGGAAGCCGTTGGAGCAGATTTTGCAAGTCTCACCGCATTTAGACACATGTGATCCAGCTGCACACTGTGGTGATCTTTTCGATAACCGCTACCTTTGCTGTTTTTGTTTTGGCGTTCTTGATTTTATTTGCGTTTCTTATTTGTTTATATATGGTGGGTAGCTTTTGAGACCCCCTTTTTCTTTATTCTTCTTTTGCTTGAGTATATATAAAGTATTATAAAGTCTTTTTTGGGTGCTTGGGGACTCTCAACCATGTTTAAAGCCCAGACGCCATTCGAACAGAGTGATCCTGGGTGGATGAGCTTCCTCGCAGATGCAGAATCGCTTCTGTTCACAGCCCTTTGAGGGCGAAGGATCGCCGATCGTTCGGTGCAAAAAGGCTGACACAGAACCAACAAAGATTCATGGCTAGTTCATGGAGGGAAACCAGTGGGGATTGTTTGAAACGTGGCCAATAACTTAAAAGCAGTTCGAAACTCAAGGATACCCATGTTTGAAAGTTAATATTATTGTCAACTTCGCGTAGATTTCAATCCTGGTGGGCTATACAGGGAGAAGATGAGCGAAGAACTTAAACGGAGCGATCCATAATAGATGCGATACGATGGGATATTATGCTTTGGCTCAAGGCAGAGTCTCTCGAAAGAAATCTTTTTCCCTTTGGCATTCGGCGACTGCCCGTTGCCAACGCGAGTGCCCGGCTGAGATCTTTGGAATTCTTGCACAGAACAACTCACGCTTGCTTAATCTACACACCAACTTCAACAAGTGAGGCATTTGATGGATCGCACAGCATCTGCTGAGCTGGGACCTTCAGCCAGTGTGATGGACTACATGTCAAAGGCATTCAAAGGCAATATGCTTCCGGCCAGCTCTTCATTTGAAATCCATGATTCATTAGGTCTACCGGGAGCACTTCCAGCCCTTTTGCAGCAGGAACCATGGGTGTCAAGGCTGGATTTCTGCAAGATTCTCCATGTAAATCCATCGAACCGAAAAACTAAAGTACAATGTTATTAAAACATCCGCATTTACTTGAATCAATGTTCCCAAATCAACAAGTTTTTTGCAGCGGTTTTTGGGTTTCAAAAAAACGGATAAACTTAAATGCTACATCTTTGGATATGTTTGGTAAACTGTTTTGAAGTTCACGGATGGTACATGGAGGTAGTTGCCAGCACCTGGGCACGTGACTCCCACGACCTCTTTGACTTTGAAGCAAGTCAGCTGCAGACGTTCCTAGCTGAGATGACGTGACACTTGCATCGAGATCATCGAGTCATCCTGAAAGGTTGTGAGGCCTGTGGCTCCAAGTTGGTTGTTTAAGGAAGTACTTCACTGTCCCGAATTCGGCCAAGTTTGTCCGCTCTGGTACAGATGCTGTGCCCTTAGATTTCTGACATTTATCAGAGTTGTACGTTTGGCAAAGACAAAGTGCTTTGGTTTCCCAGGTCCAGATGCTCACAGACACTGAACATCCACCAGCAGGCTCACTTGATCGCAGTATGTTGACAGAGCTTCAAAGCTTTGGAACTTTTGTTTGAAGCTGACATATGGTTTCCCTTCGTTTCCTGTCATTTTCTCACATTCTCATACATGTTTCTCTCATTCAAAGTAATTGATCAGCGCATCATCCAAATTCATCCAAGAGGATTGACCGTTGACTATATCCGTTGACTTAATTCCAGGCGGCGAACCAATGCTTCGCCTGGTTCAGCGAGAGGGTTGCTACTGGGTGGACAAGGCGCGGAGAATCAGAGAGCTGGCAGTAGATAAATATGGCAATGCTCAAATGTCTCGTGCTGTTTAACGACCTCATTTGTGGTACTCCACATTGAAATCCACTCGGAATCTCGTGACAAAGCTGCTTTGCGATCGACGGGCCACTTCAAGAGGCAACTCCTGCCAGCAGCTCGAAAAAGCTGTGGGTCGTTGTTCGCGACCTGGCCACTTCCGGACACAAGTGTGGAGCTCAGATTCGCAGAAGTCGCTCCTTCGGCAACAGAAGCACCTGGCCGTGATTGTAAGGTTGTCTGAAGGTGATGTGATCAAGCCACAGCCTTAAGAGAGGTTCGTGCCAACTGCATGTTAGGGCAAAATGAGACAAAATGATACAAAACAGAGAAATTAAGCAATTATATAACATGTGATCATAATCATATATGGCGATACTGAAATGAGAGATCCATAATCTATACGTATAATGGTCTTTTGAACACGGGCCCATTTGGGTGCTCCATTTGGAGCGGGCCTCGGCCTCAGACAAACCGTGCCGAGGCTTGGTCGCTTCAAATTCAAAGTACGACAGATGGTTGCATCTGAAACAGCTGGAAAGCCCAGATGAAGAAAACTCCATGTCTTCCTCCATGACTTTTTTTTGGATGAGTTATGGATGAATGAGTAGTTGTTTGAGTAGTTGTTGTTTGAGTATACAGTATACAGTATGATGTCAACATGGCCATTGTTTGAAACTCGTGTTGTTCTTTTTAAGAATGGCAGACTCGTGTAAAGTCTGACTTGGTATCATAAAAGATTGTGGACATGGAAGCACAATAAAACCTGCTTCCAAACATTCCGGCTGTCCCTGTGAAATAGGAGTTTGGGGAAAAGCTGTTTTTCACTTGTTCAAAACACTTCACTGGGACCCATTTTGAAAGGAACCCACCCAAATGAAAGTTCGAAACTGATATTGGAGATACACCCATTTTCAACTTCCATGACTAATGGGAGGAAGGGTATTTCCCAATTACACCCCCAAAATTTAACATAGCCCCTGAAAAATGATGGTTGGAAGATGAGTTTCCTTTTGGGGCCCTGCCTATTTTTCAACATCTTCATGGGTCCCGTTTTGACGGCCAGTTAAACCAGCTTGTGCTCAGTCGACGGTCCAGCCAGAGCTGCATTTGGATGACACTGCGGGGTCCACTTGCGACATAGAGTAACTCGGCACTTAAATGATCGAAAAATGATGAGTCCAAGGGAGAACAAGATGGTTTATATATGTTTATATCTTATATATATGTTTTTTTTCAATGTTTTCTGTTGGTTTACTGTCTACTGTTTAATTACTGGCTTTAAGGGATGGAGTTTGCATGATTTTGCGAGGAGTGACCACGAGAACAAATTGGCCAAAATGTCATAAGCTCAGAGACTCTGTCAACTTACAAGCTGTGGCCCGTGTGCTAGTAGGGTACCAGTGTTGCAAGAAACCATGAAACCTCCAATCCTTTTTTTTTTCAGGTCCTGCCGCATTTGCCTTTTGGAAGGTTCCTCTGAAGATGATCCACTGATCAGGCATGGCTGAAGTGCTTTCTCACGAGATGTACAAATTGACAATGTACTGACCAGATAGGCCTGAAGAATTTCCAGAAGTGCCGTTTTCAGGCCATGTCAGTGCAAGGGATCCATTGAGTATGTCCACCTGGGGTGCTTGCGTCACTGGGTCGCTCCCCAAAATGAGCCAACACACTTGCAGACAGCAAGAATAGGAAATGCCACCTTGGGACTGTTCATTGATCCAAAATTTATCCAAGAGTTTTTTCAAGGTCAAAGGACGTCTCAATATTGCAGACACTCCAGAGGGATCTTACTTCTACCGGTCACTGGCTAAGACTCCTCGAAGTCTTAAGTCTCAAGCGCGACCTTGATCTTTCAACTTTGTCTTTGCTTGCTGTGCTCAGGCCGTTGCCTTGTGAATTGTGCAAGGCCATGTATCATCACGTCAAAGTTTGAAAGCATGTACATTTGTTGTATTTGTCAAAGGGTCATTGCAGTCTCAGAAAGGATTGTTTGATTCTTGACTTGCCAGACTGCGTATCCGGCGAACGTCTCCAAGGGCGGATTTCTCAAGTCTTGGAGTGCGGATGGGTGTCTTGAAGCCTAGTGACCAAATATAGTCAGGTGAACTTAGTTCTCAAAATCTCAGGTCAGGAGAAGATGCCCCTTGTGGAGGTTCCGAAGACAATGCCGCCATACATTGCCACTAACCCAGGTCACTGATCAATTTGACTTTTGGGTGAGCAATACCCAAAGTTCTTTGCGAAAAGATAATATAGATTTGGCGTGCCATGGTGTGTCGCGTATATAGTGTGTATAGAGTATGAATACAGTACGTGTTTTTGTATGTTCTTCTCCGGATATTTCACAGCATCAGCATGTATTACTGTATCACCAGACATATCTATATTCCGAGAATTTCTTCGGTTGATTCGGTTGGATCCATTTCTTTGGGCTCAAAAGCTTTCCCAAACAGCTTGAGCCACACAGCTTTTTCCAGCCATGGGGAACAAACTGCCAAAGGATCAATTTGAGATCGAGGCGTTTCGCTGGCTGCTGGGATCAACTCTGAACCCACAGACTTTGTCAGCTGTTGCAGGTGACGACATCATCTCAGCCATCTGTAGAGGGAATCAATGCGTACTACGAGGCACAAGAAGATCAAGAAGCTAGCAGTGGGTATGACAGGAGGAGGGAAAGACATCTTGGAACCTTTTACACAGGGTATATGAAGCTTCCATTTCTGCATGACTTGTTGACTTGTTAGTTTCGTAGGACCATCTGACTCCACAGGCTCAGTTCTCCGGTGAAGCTTCGAGAGAACTGGTGTTTGATTCATCACGTCGTGCCCGAAACTCGAGGCTGTCTTGGCATATAGACCATTTCCAGCATGGTCAAGCGCGGCAGAGAAGGCAAGCTGTCGGCAGCGAAAATCGTGTTTCTGTCGGGTTTGGGCTTGAGCTGATTCTCGCGGATCCAGGCAATGGAGGATCCAAAGTGTCCAATGGCAAGAGTTCTTGCCGCAGACTGCGCATTCTGCCAGGGAGATGCAACAAAAGCAAAGGCCACTTGATCCGCCTGTTTTTGTTGGGCTGTTTCTCTACAAAATATGTGAGTCCTGGTCCAGCCATTTCAGTTGTTTTCAAGGTATAGTAAGAACCGAGAAAAACTCTCCAGTTGAGAGTGACTGTGCTTGGTTGATTTGGAAGGATCTGCTGGAGAAGCTAGTTGAAGACAAGGACATTTGGGGAATGGTACTGAAATGTACTGAATTGAATCTTCAGAGCAAGTTTGAACTTTCAACACCAAACTATCAGGAGAAGGAGAAGTGGTCTTGGCGTGAATGCAAGTATGTGGAGGATTGAACGGGTGAGGGCAGGGAAGATGTACATTGAATCATTGAACATTGAAATGGGATGAAATGAGCACACTCAATCTCTCAAATCATTTGGTGCAACAATCTCACAGCTTGAGGCCTGGTGCTCTTGGATTTTAAGAAGCGATCCTACAGGCTGCTACACCATTTTGGCTGAGGTATGAATCTCAAAATTGACAGAACTAGACTCAAAGCTCACTTGGCATCTCAGAGTTAAGGTCGTAAATCGACACCCGAGCGATTTGTTTGCTGCCTCTTGTCTGCATTTTCTTGAGGTATGTTAGGCTAGACATGGCTAGACTACGAGATGAACTTCCTTTCAAACATGTTTGTCCATCATTTTTCCAAAGCTGCAGGTGAAACGCGGGCACATTATGGGCTTGATACTGGGTGATGGTCAAAAGATGTTGGACATCGTAGAGAGGCTTGGCTCTGACTTGGCGTCTAGTAGAATGTTGTCGACTGTGCATCCGAAATATTGTCCACGTCAGCCATATTTCCATCGTGGTTCTAAGGACAGCTGCTAAGGTGTGTGTCACGCGGAAGAATTTAGCTGCTTTCGCTTGATGTGTTTGGTTGGTTGTTTGTTGTTTGTTTGTTTGTTTGTTTGGTTGGTTGGTTGGTTGTTTGTTTGGTTGGTTGGTTGGTTGGTTGGTTGGTTGGTTGTTTGTTTGTTTGGTTGTTGTTTGGTTGTTTGCTTGCTTGTTTGCTTGCTTGCTTCCTTGGTTGTTTCTTTGTTTGTTTGTTCGTTTTGTTTTGTTTTGTTTTGGTTTGGTTTTGGTTTGGTTTGTTTTGGTTTGGTTTTGGTTTGGTTTGTTTTGGTTTGTTGGTTTGTTGGTTTGTTGGTTTGTTGGTTTGTTGGTTTGTTGGTTTGTTGGTTTGTTGGTTTGTTGGTTTGTTTGTTTGTTTGTTTGTTTGTTTGTTTGTTTGTTTGTTTGTTTGTTTGTTTATTTGTTTTGGTTCTTGTTTTTTCCTTTATTCATTCACTCATTTCTTTTGATTGATTCTTAAACCAGAAACAGAAGCCGATGATTTTTTTGGACACCGCACAAACGCAAACGCAGCTTCGCTTGCCTGTCCTTAGGGAAAGGCAGTTCCTCCCCCACGCTACTTCCATGGCATGTGGGCGTTTGGTCTTGAGCAGCAGGGCTGCTACCAGGAGCATCCCAGTCCAAGTTTGCCGATTTCACAGAGTTGTGACTTGTGTAAATTTGGGAATCAGCAGAAGGGATGTCTTGACAGATGTTAGTTTTAGACTAAAGTTTCCTCATTTTACTGTGAGGATGCCGAAAAAATTGCCAAAGAGGGACTTGCCTATGAAAAAAGTCTGGGTCCAGATGCCTGGCTTGATCATGGGATGGCTCATGCATTATACTTCCAAGGCGGGGGGCTGATTTCGCTTGGTTTCAGATGGGCCGATTTGATGGCCCGACTTTTTGCAGGTGAGGACAGACTGGAAGATGCAGAGCGATTCTTGAAAGAACGTAGCAGTACATGGTCTAAGGAGGCTGTGGCAGCTGTGGTTCCATTGGTTCCTTTGCATCCAAACGTTCGAACGATTTGGTGAAACCTTGAGGCGCTCCACCCCTTCCTGTACACCCATTGCTGGTGGCACCTCTCCCTACTGCATTGCGAACGTGGAAACTATGACGATTGTCTAGCAATCTTTGATGAATCTTGGTTGCAGAACCAGTCTTCAACCTGTGACATTTGAAGTTGAGGGAAGGGTTGTTGCATGGAAAAAAACACGTTTGAACAAGGAGAGACTTTGGCCAGAAGGCTCTGAAGGTGAACAAGGTACAGACCCACAGGCAAGAAAACCACCGGAGAGTCAGGGCTGAGGAAAAATGGCCGCCAACGATGGAAAATGAGAAAGAAATTAGACAAATGTGCAAATGTGTGTTGATGTTGTGTCAGGTTCAGCTAAATGCCTTGAATTTGCCACTCAGTTGCACTTGAGTTAGCTGCAAAGCTTTTCATGTTTGCGCACTCCTTTTGGTTTGAGGCTTTGGAGACTCGAGTTGAGACAGGACTGGCGCCAAAGAGGATCAAGAGATCCCTTTTTTTTTGTGCTTCTATTCGTTCTGTTGTTCTTTGTCACAACTGGTCACAGCTGATAGGCTTCAATCAAGCCGAGATGGCAACGAGTACTTGAAGGATGTAAAGGGCTGACATTGCCTAAAGATGACAAAAAAGGAAACTTGGCTGAACCGGAATCCTTGAGGTTTCCTTAAAAAAAACTTCTCAGTGGGTTTTCCAAATGAATTAAGTGACATTTTTCAGTTGAATTAATGGTTTTCACATATGGCCCACATGGCTGCTGATTGACCGAGGTTCTTTACAACACAGTGATTTGCTGCTGGATATTCTTTTGATCAGAGGGCTTTGCATTGATGCGAAGCAGGAGAGTCTTCCTTGAAAAAAAGCCGATGGTGGCAGGTCTGTTGAGGAGCCACAGCAACTGTTGAGGACCCCAAACCGCTGGAAGACTTCCTGGCTGCAACACAAGCTCATGCACAGGAGAGATATGAACGAGATCCAACGATGAAGAATCAGAACTGCTCACTGTTATCGGCACATGTTTCACAAATTTTCACAATCTTTCACAATCTTTCACAGCTCATAAACATTCATAAACTGAGAAGCTTTGTACTCGTAGCTGCTGTTTTCATTGCAATTTCCAGATTGCAGGAGATGGCCAAAGGAGCTGGTGCAGATGGACGTGGAGATACCTTTGGGGCACTTGCACGCCTGGTTGCCGAAATCTTTCGTCACCACCCAAGCCCTGCGAAATGTGCACATGTAAAACAGCAGAGGAGTGTCTTGCAATATTTTCCGATGGCATGGCTGATTGATGGCATAGGTTTTGATGGAACAACATTGTACAACATTTCCTTTTGTTGCAGCAATTCCTTCCCATCATTTTGAAAACTTAAGGATCTGATTTGCCAGATACGTCAGAGACTACAGAGCGGCGTGCTAAGGCCCCTTGGCCTCTTGTCATCTCAATGTATTTAGGAGCAGCAAAATTCTCTTAAGTACTCCATCTCAAGTTGATCCTTTGAGTACGTGAGGGAATGTTTATGATGCTATGACAGCTATGACCTTGCCATGTACATGTGGGATACGCCGCCAGGCCCGTGAAGAGGTATGGGCTTTACAAGCCAAATGGGGCTGCCTTGGAGGAAGTGTAGAGCAACGAGGCATACTGCTTGAGGCGGCAGGATGATATTTGTCATTCCTGATGTCTCTGCGAAGATTCACCAGTGTTTTATTTTTGGACAATGGAGATACCACGACAAGCAGTTTTTCAGACCCTTCACATGCCTTCACCAGATCAATGTCCTTCAGGCAGTCAAAGGCCCAGTAGTTTGTGGTGAGCCCAAAGTGAGTTGAGTCAACGTCTCCAAATTCGAGGCTCGAAATCTTCAGTAGTAGATGTGGCATAAGTTCCACACTCCTGAGTTTGAAACATGCGCTGGAAAAGGGAACTTGGTGCTTGTTTGCAGAGACTTGTGCAGCTCAGGATTTTGACACAACTGGTAGTACTCCATCCATCAGATTCTCCTTGCAACATTTGCATACATGGAAACTGAGGTTCTGGAGAACATGATGCGCGATTCACAGCAGTTTTGGGACCCAGAACTTGTGGTTTGATGTGGTATGTCTATCATTTGTGTCTTCGCGAAGGGGCAAAATGTCATTTTCTGTGCGTGAACCCGGGCCCGAGGCATAGCAGCCGCGGTCTACACGTTGTGAATCACCCAGATCTGCCAAACTTGAGCTCTCAAGAACTGTGTTTGCGACTTGTTTTTGCAGTGTATATAGTTTAGATTATAGAATTACATATATTTATATATAATCATTATTATGCATTAGATATCTGATGTATATATAATTATTTTGACGTGATATTATTTATGGAATGTGTTGGTCTGTTTCAATCCATTTCCAAAAAATATCGCTTTTTCGTGTGGATTTCTGCAGCGCTGTTTGGATCAGGTTTCCCTCGCAGAAACCAAACTCTTGAAGCTCGGCAGAGGTGCAACAGCTTGGTGGTGACGTGGTGTGGGCTTTGAATGCTATGACAGTGCCATGACATGATAGTACTACTAGCGTTAGTATACATATTTAAAAAGTGCTATAATTATGACAATGTGAGAGTGCCACAGCTACATGAGTGTGCTACAAGAGTACCTAATATCAGTGCTACATGATTCATACCAAATCTGTTTTTCAAGGACAACTTGGGTGGTTTGTTCAGGTCATGAAAGCAATGTCCGCATTGCAGATGTGTTTGATCCTCAGCTTGTGGGCTTTGCTGCGTCCTCACCGGTTCCACATCTCTTGGTCACGTTGACGGACGTGCGTGTGATAGGTCCATCAGCCGCCTTCATGCCACAATTCGCTATCAAAAGGGCACCCAAACTCAGCAAGATGAACTCATCAAGATTGCAAGGATGAAATGGCATTTGCGCTGATTTAATTTGTCTTCTTGATTCAATGGCATCTCTGAATCAAGGCAGCTTCGTCCTTGAAGATCACAACTCTAAATTCGGTAGAAATCTCGGAGAAGTGAATATCAAATCAGCTTGGAAGCGTGGTTGCAGATCACTGTGGAGTTTCACTCTGCAGAAAGATTCATGAGCCTTTTCCAAGGTACTCTTGTTGCCATGAAGAAGCCGCGCCCCCTTGACCATGGCAGTGCAATTTCAATTCAAGTCGGGCCGGGCCCTTGGATTTGGATGCAGCTTACACGGTGGTCTTGCATTGCAAGTCATTCCAGGTGTATATTCTGCAACATGTCAGTTCAATACCGTGCACTTCAGATGTGTGATATGAAACTTGAAACATTGATATTCCGAATTCCAATGGAATTTTCAAAATCCCCCACTTTCACACTAATAATGGCATTCTTATCTCCATTTTTCAAAAAACTAAGGCGCACTGTGTTGTCCCTCTCCCTGCAGTCTGAGCCTTCTGGGCCAGTACCGAGCTCAATGGCTCCATGCAAGCCGTGATTCGCACGGATGAATCGCCGGATTTTTTGTACGGAAGGTCAATAGTCCGGTTGACACTGACCGGGAGGTTCCAATGTGCGGTTTCTTAGCACTTGTTTGTATATTGGGAAAAAACAAGCAAAGTCAACATCTCAACATGAATCACTGGCGCGCATGGCATCATGAGAATCATCTATCTTTTTTCGAGGCAGCAGCTGTGAATATGAACGAATCTTTGAACGATCTTCATCGAAGCGGTGCTGCCCTTGGACATAATTCGCATTGAAATTGCAGCGACTCAAGTGCTGAACACTGAGGTTCCCCCATGACCAGGCACGACAGGAAATATCAAGCACCACTGAACTTTGAAAGTCGCAACCTTGGCTTCAGAAATGAAATTACCTTCAAACAAATTGAACAAATATCAACACAAACAAAGCATTTCGGGAGCACAGATTTGGTTTCATGATGTTTCATGTTATTTCGAATCAGGTCCCTGTTGAGGGAGGTTCTTGACTGAGCCGGACTGGCAATGCCAGGGAGTTCAACGAACATCCAGGCTCAGATTAAATAGAAAAGTCACAAGTCAAAGAATGCAAGGCTCATCATGGACCAACATATATCGCTGGTGTTTGGTAAGTCAACACTTGCACTATACTGCAGATAAAGGTGAGGTTTCGAATTAATTTGATCAAATGATGGATGTTCTGCAGCCAAGTTAATCTATGTTAGCAAGGTTGTGCCGCTCTACTTAGTGCAAGGAGACGATGCTGTTCTGTGGCATTCTATGACGTCGACACATTTAGCAGAGTTTACCATAGTTTACCTCTTCACCTCTTATGATTATCATTAATTGTCTAATAGCTACATATGAATCGAACTCCAATAAATTGCTGCCACGGAATGCTTCTGGTCCCCTGTTACGTCTCACGCGGCTGCAATTCCGCAAGGGAGGTGTTGCAGAAGGCGGTAACAACTCACCCTTTTCGTGTTCAAATCACAATCATTGGAGTGCCCCACCACTCTGATGGGGTGGTGTCAGTTTCCTGGACCTTTTGGCAATTGCAGACCAGACAGGCATCACAGCATACCTGCCATGGTCGACATATTTTCACTGACAAATTCCCAGCAGTTCAGAGTGTGGAGCCCATCCCTTTGCTGCTTCTCGAGCCAATGGCAGCCAACGCAGCAATGATGCTTTCCGGGTGCCATTCGCCGATTCTCAGTTGCGTAAAGCAAGTTGCCTTTCAGAATTCATAGCTGATAGCTTCATACATTACGATATCTAAGTATATCTAAGATATAGAGTAGATAATGTAGATATAAATAATGGCACATCCATTTCAACAATGGGCACCTATGAAGGTGTACACATCTTCATCCCAAGGCATTGCGCTACGCTTTACGCTTTTCCTTTCAATTCTCTAAAAGCAGCCTCGAAGCAGGCGAAAACGCGAAGCAGCGCTTCTCAAGGATACTCATTGAGACCCCGAGAGGGGTCAAAAGTCATAAAACAAAAATAGAACGTTCCAGAGGAATGAGTGGTCTTTGAGTGTGGAAGCTTTGTCAAGCCCCAGCCAGTGCTCAATAGTGCTGAATGCTGATTGGTGCAGTCAAGATCTCACCCAGCCAGCAGTCGAGGAATTCGGATCGCAGATGGCAGGGATGGCATGGGGTTGGACCGGCAAGCATCCGAAGCACCAAGGGCAAGTCCTTGGGGTTGGCATCCAATTCGGCCCAAGATAGTTTTGAAAATCAATCTTTTACTTGTGTTTGATGACAATTCACTACATGGTCTTGCGAAAAAAAAGGTTAGCCTCGTATTATTGTAGTGCAATGCATTAGATATCATTAGATATTTCTCGCTTTGTCTTTGGGCCGGAGTTGCGGAAGTTTGCTGACGCATTTTGCCTACTAATATAAAGGATCTGTGCACAAACTGTTTCAGGGTTTTGTCAGCGAGCTTGCAGCACAGGCAAGGCTTGTTCAATCAAAATCCAGGAGGTGAAAAGCCAAACCAACAGAAGTGAATCAGTGAACGAGTGAACGAGTGCCAGCTGTAAGTTTCAACTTGACCACTTCGTGAGCCTCGGGCCATAGAGTGAAGTGCGACTCAAGCTGATACGCCTAAGTGCGTGGCAGCCCTCAAGCAAGGATGAGAAACTGTTGAAATCAACTTGGCTAACTCAAGTCAGACACCAAATTTCTAAGTCTGTTACAGTGCTAGATGATATTTCGATTGGTTTTGCCCTCTCTTCACCTATTTCATCATATATTTTATCCACTATTTATCTTAGATGTTTCCAAACATCTGGGGGGCTATCCGCAATTCCCCATCACCGGCGTTTTGCCGTTTGCCTTAGATATCCTTGCAAAAACACCAACCTGTCAAGGTGACGAAATCGGCAGGGTGGTCGAACTTATCGCCTGGATCCCGAAAAAAGCTGCCCCGCGGATGACGAGATGCGACTTACAACAACGTTGGAACCGCTGTTATGACTCCACAGATGAACCAATATGCTGTTTATATATGCTGTTTATACATTGTTTGCAGATTTTGATACATGTTTGCAAATTTCCATTTTGTGCTCAAGGTGGCAACTTTGCTCAAAGATTTCACAATCTATGAATATTTGCAGCACTCCCAAGTGACTTTAGCACTCCCATGTGTTTGATGATCAGCAATTCTACGAAATGTGGAAGATGTGATGCTGCTCAATTGTAGCGGCCGTGAATGGAAACTCCAACCTGCAGCCTTAGCTCCTTCAACTTCAGACCAACTAGGATGAACTGCCAAGTGTTTACGGAAATTACGGAAATTGACTAGACAGAAGCGCTGGCCTGTGTCCATGGTATCAAAGAGGTGTGTGGGTTGTCGGTTTCAACACAACCCGAGTTCATAGCTAGACAGTGTGTGTTTGTTGCAGGCCCAACGTGGCTTGAATGGCCAAAGAAGCTCTCAAGGTCGGTTTTTCTCCAACATTTTTTCATTGAATTTGATTTGTTGCTTCGAAAACTCACACAACTCCAAAGCATCATCATCATCATCATCATCATCATCATCATCATCATCATCATCATCATGACTCCATTCTTCGTCATTTTGGTGCAGGTCTTGGTACGGCTTTTGCCTCCTGAGATCACTGAGGATGAACTTGTGGCTTCGGTGCCAAGCGCACACCTGGAGCATACCACCTGGCGCAACTTCCAGGCCGGCAAACGGTACAAGGGTGAAGCCAAGGCATCGATCAATGCACGTGGAATCCTCAGATTGGTAACCGAAGGATGATAAAAGCTACTGTTGATGGACAATATCCTGCACCACCAAGGATGATTATCCCATGATTTATAGGGTTTTATACATCCCAGGTGGTGCTGGATTTCTTCCGTCAACAGTATGAAGGGTATGACTTCAGTGGTCCATTTCTTTTCAATTGTTTTTCAAGGTTGCTATTTTCTCTTCGACAGCGAGGAGAATGCAGAGAAGTTTATCAAGGATCCTGGCAGAATGCAAATGATGTATGTCCTGCAAACATTTCTGGCTGTGCACAATTGTGGCGACAATCACAGTATATGATTGTACATCAATTATATATACGTACACATGTAATATGCTGCGCTATATTTCTATATGTATATACAGGAATCATCCCTGCAAATGCATCCAAGATTTTCCGCAAATCCTCACACAAGATGCTGACAGGAATATCATGGCCACCAATTCGTAGATGGACAAGGGGAAAACTTCAGGGCAGTGGCATGCTTCGCTCCGTATGCAAAAGCCAGTGACTTACCAACCATCCATCGATTCTATGACACCATTTTTCGCCTTTTTGTGAGGTGCCTCGCCAGAAAGCCAGCAAGGAGCAACTTGCGCATGTTGCAGATGGGTTCACGTTGACTCACGACATTTTGTCGTATGGCGAGGATCAGCGAGATGGCACAATTTTTGAGGATGCCATCTACAAACAGCCACTTGAAATGCTTGAAATGGGCATGGCAGTTTTGGTAAACGTTGATGCTGTAAAATCATCGTAAATACCATCGTTTTTTGCTCCAAAGGCACAAACATGCCGCTAAGTTTTCTTGACGTGCTGTAAAGTATTTGACGGGGAGCAGCAACAACAGCATCGCAACAACAGCAACAACAGCATCGCAACAACAGTGTAACAGCAACAACAACAACAGCAGCAACAACAACAACAACAACAACAACAACAAAAACAGCAGCAACAACAACAACAACGACAACAACCACAACCACGGCAACAGCAACAACCAGCAACCAGCAACCAACAAACAACAAACAACAAACAACAACAGCAACCACCACCACCACCACCACCACCACCACCACCACCACCACCACCAACAACAACAACAACAACAACAACAACAACAACAACAACAACAATTAGAACTACAACAACAGCAACAGCATTACATGCATATATGAAAGTTGAGCAAAAGGTCCATTAAAGGGGTTTCCTTTGCGTAAGCCTTTGGGTATGTAACGAACATTCTCGAGTCTCGGCCAAAGTTTTTTCCGAAAAGGCGAAATATTTATTTTTCTGGCTAAAGTTTTGGCGAAAGTTCATGTAGACATGTCTAAATTTGCATTGTAAATATGTATTCATTGTTTCGTGTGTATGTGTCGTTTTGCAACTATTGGGTGATTTTTCGCGAAAGCTTGGCGAAAGTTTAGCTAAAACTTGGCGAAACATGGCATTCCCTTGGACTTGTTGTGTCAGAACTGGCCGATGAAGGTGAGCAAGGACCAACATCTTAAAGGAAAACGTATATTTGTCAATGTTTAAGTGCAGCTGCCACAGAATGAAGTGTGACAAGGGATCAGACGCCTGGAACATATTTGAGGATATCACACATCCATGTTCTTCTTACCACTCTTGGCCAGCATGTGCCGCTAAAGGTAAACGCGGGGTTCGCTAAAGTTTGGCGAAAGATTTGTTTTGGCGAATATGACGTTTTCCACGTGACAGAATTTAGAACAACCCTTACACATCATACGTACATACATACATACATGCATCTGTGCGTTGCCTGCGACCTCGGTGCAGGTGGACCCTGCCAGAGAGCAGCGTGAATCTCTCTGTCTCTCTCTCTCTTTATAGATATATACATATTTTTCATATTTTATATTTGTCACAATAATATGTACATATATCAAGTGTATCTCTAGTCTTCTAGTTACCAAAAATTACGGCCTGTGAGATTTTGTATCTCTGAGGTTTGTGGAAGGCCTTGCAGCTCCAAAGGCCTTTGAGGTGGAAACGGATTTTCTGCCCTCGGGTTGGATGCCGTCGAGGGCAGTGGAGGGTTGGGATGTTGTGTGTATGAGGCGCCACCGGATCCTGTGGCGAACCTTCAGCCAAAGGATGCAAAGGATACTCCACTCCTGAACTATATGAAGACTAGGCTGGGATCATTTCACGTTTGAGATGGTGATGGACAGTACACGAAATGTTGCTAGATATTGTATTCATTGATCTTGAAGAGATATATATTTGTTATAGTCAACAAGGTCACTACATGCATTCGACCTTTCAAACATCGTTTTTTTATTTGGATCTGAGCAATGGAAGCAAAAAATCCAGGGCAGCTGAAAGAAGAGCTCGCCAAGAAAAGCGAAGCTTGACAGCAAAAAACTATCAAAAACTGTAAACCTGAGCATGAGCCTCACCAAGATTCGGCGTCCAATTTAAGGTGAGAGAGAACGAAAAAGGTGGCGTGGAAAGCTCAGAGATATCATGACATGAAAATATATCATAACGAAATATCTAGAAATCAGAAATCAGAAATCCTTTTGTGGATTAAAAATTGAAAGTCTTTCAGTCAATGGTGTTTGATCGCTGTGTTCCACGTCAATGCCTGTAAGATGATCGCCTTGGACGGATTGAAGAGAAGCCCAAATGGCGTTGTGCCGAGTCCGGGCTCCACAAAAACGGCGGGTTCACGCGGTGGGCAGGGGCGGGCAGGATCTACGACATGAATCTTACCAAGGTGTGGCACATCAAAGCATTTAGAGGAAGATCCGGATCAAAGAGGCCGGCAGCCCGGCATTTGTAAGGTAGTTTATTCAAGTTGAGAGTTTGATACCTTTTCTTTGCTGCTTGGCCTTTAGCTTGGTAAGGTGTTTGTTATTGCACCTACTGCTGGGAGTCATGGGAAGCAAAGGAGAGATCACGCCACTTGCTGTTGAGACTATGTTTGACTATGCTTGACTCCTTGACTGCTTGAGATTCAGTTGAAGGAGATTTCATAGGCTTTGGGGCATCCAGCTGTTTCAAAATTTACCCCCCCCTGAAACTAACATATTCCCTAACATTGATGGTTGGAGGATGAAATTTCTGTTTACAATGGTCCCTTTTTGGGGGACATGTTAGTTTTGGGGGCGTAGTTTGGAAGGAGTACAAGAAGAAGAAAAAGTCAAAGAAACATGTGGAGGCCAGTGAAGCGTTTTCATTGCACAGGCCAGATTTTCACTTGTAGACGGTTTTGCCTCTATCCAGGAATATGAGGAAGAGTGGTATGAAGAGGAGAAAGACAATATGAAGAGCAAACAAATGAGCAAACCATATGAAGTTGTTGCATTGAGGGCACAGATGATGTATCTAGACGAAAAAGTCTTTGGCATGGTGTATACTGTGTAAAGATTGGATCAGGAGCCAACCAAAAAGAAAAAGAAGAAGAAAGGTGGCTACGATGACTGGCAATCAAGGACTTCCACTTGGCATCGAAGCAACTGAACCAGTTGTGGATTTGTTAGATATATGTATATGCACGAACCCTGAATCAATTCCAACGTTCGGCGACATGCTTATCATATCTTGTCATATCTTGTCATGCTATGTACTTCAACTTTCAAGCAAATCAGCTGCGTGCCGTCAGTAGCTGGCATGCAGAGGGTGGAGACTCTTGGCGTGAGGGCAGCGGCTCGGGTTTTTTTCTGCTGTTGCTGCTGGCAATTGGCGTGGACCTCTTGGGAACATTGGCCTAGGAATGGGATGAAAGTTGGTATGAAGAAGCTGAGGAGGACAGGAACTGATTCCAGTGGTCAACGAGATATTAATGATAGGATGTCATAATTGCAATACATTGTAATTGGGCAATCAGTTTGGTGTGACCGGAGTACCTAGATTGCTGTGACTGGAGTACTTAGATTGCAAGGCATTGTTTTCGTTGCTTGCCAAAGTATCAAAGCTCCAAATTTGATGTTCAAAATCCCACGTTGGAGGAACCTAAGAAAAAGAAAAAGAAAAAGAAGAAGGTTCCTGGCCGTGCTACTGGAGGGATGTTGCTTTTAAAGATATTACATATATAATGTATGTATATATATATATATATATATGTTTTTTTTGGGTTGACGACCAGCTTTTGCGGCCAAGTCGCCTGACAGGGACAGGAGGAAGAAGAGTATGGTGCTTGTCATTGGCGTGCCGAGGTTTGGATCCGAATATTTTCCTGGAATCTTGGGAAGTTGATGTGTTGATTGCTGATCTGTCAGGACTACTGGGAAGAAGGGACAGAAGGGCGAGAGAGTGGTTCAAAATCAAAAAGGCCAAATTCAACCAAATTCAATAACAACTGTTGTTGCTTGTTGCTGGAGAAGAGAGTTTTAGCTTTCGACAGGTCAAAAGCCAAACAGAAAGAAGAACAATGGTGGGAAGAGCCCGGGGATTCAGTCTTTGTACTTTTCAAACTCCTGGATTGGGGCTGGCAACATTTGGTAGTCTATTCATGTTAGGACTTTTGTTTTGGGAATATTTTTTTAGTCTGCAGTATGAGGCCAGAAGAAAAGCACGGCTCCAAGAAAAGGTGCCACCTTGCTAAAAGAAAGCATCAACCAAAAAACCAGAAACTTTCCGAATGGCGACAGGTCTGAAGGAAGGTGGCGTGCCAAAGAAGCAGATGCACCCAAGGCTTCTGAACCATCATTCTGGTTGTTTTAGGTGGAAAGAAAACCTTTCAGACTTTAGGAAACACAATGAATTGTGCATGTGCCAATCAACTGCTGGAAAGGAGGAAAGACCTCGCAGAAGCAGGTGGATCCGTGCATACGTGTGCATACCATTGGATTGCCTAAGGGATTTTTTTGTGATAAAGATATCCACACTCTGGGATGTTGCACTGGTAGTCTCAGGCCCTGATTGGTTGTATGTCTTGGGAAGGGCTAGGGGCTATAGGCTTTGGGCATCCTTGTATCTATTGACGTCAACCACTGACCCTATGCCCGCACAGGAGAGATCGAGATAATGAAGGTTCTCAATGGGTTCCAAAGTAGCAGTCCTGGAAAAACGGCCAGAAGTGTGAAGTGTCGTTCAACCTTTCGCTTCGCAAATTCCTGTGGCAATTTCTAAGGCTTCAGAAGCATTGAGTGGGGTTCCGGGGATCAAGGTCCAGGTGCTTTTTGGGAAAAAAAAACACACACACACAAACTGCAACATTTCAAGTGAATTTGACAATTCTTGGTTGTTATGTTCGTTTAGCTTCTCTCATTTGCAACTGACACTTAAACAGCTGGATTGCCGTTTAGGTATCGCCAAAGGCTCAGTTGGGTGGTCCAACACCCCACTTAGGGTCCACGTGATCCACGGCACTTTGGAGTCGGCGCTTTGGAAAAAAAAGGTGACCTTTTCCAAGTCGTGGTAGTGGAAGGGTAGAGACAGGATGGGACATGTGGGATTTTGAATCCTAACAGAAAATTACACACACACATAAACGATTGGCATAATTAGATGGGGTTTGTTGTGGATGTCTTTTTTTTCAATTGAATTCATTTGCTGCTCATTGAGAGGCTTGAGAGTTATCACTTAATGAAGCATCAAACTTGTTTTGAAGTGCTGCTGATGTGTCGCTAAGGTGGGCTTGCGGATTGCCGAAAGAGCTTCCCTTTAAGATATTGATAAGATTTTGTAAGAGAAATTGATCCATAGACTTCCATTGCACCATAGATTTCCATTATGATTGACCGACCAATAGCAATTCCCTCAGACGAAGGGGTTCGTTGAACGACCTTAGAAGTTGAGTTGGTCGCATCACTCACGCAGCCATCTTGAAGCCATGAGGACTTTATGACGCCAAAAAAAGATGCACAAGCCATGAGAATATTTGCAAAATCAGGCATGACTAGGCCTCATTTCACATCTAGAACACTTGAACCAAAACTTTATCTACTATACCTACAGATAACTGCCAAAAACATTTGCATGCCTCTCTCCATGGGCACGGAGATATAATAGGACGTGGCTAGGCGAGCTTTCGTCCGGCGCTCAAGTTTTACTCTCTGCGCGTTAGCCCTGCTTTGGTATGTTACAGGTCTCTATTTCATGCCCCGTGGAATATAATGAACTTCAGTTTTCAAAAACAGAAACAGAAAACACTTTTTCTTCTCGACAGTCTTGCTAAATTTTATTTCAGCTCATTTTCTGCAATGTCTAACTTCCTATCGATATCACCTCCAGTAACTACTTCGATTTCTTTTCCCCTCTTATCACGCTTCAGCCAGGTTTTACCTTGACCAGAATGTCGGAAGAAATGTCCGAACAGGAGGGACCATGACCATTCCAGTTGATCCACAGAAGAGATTTCAACCACAGAATTCCTGGGCTGAAAATTTCACTGCTTGGGATGAGAAATTCCGCCCTGTTGAGGAGAAGCAGCTGCGAGAATGCTTTGGAAAGTTTGATGCTAATGGTGATGGGAAGATCCAGGCTAAAAGTGAAGCTGGTGATTTGGGGCAGTTTTGCTGCACAAAGTCTTTCTTTGGCAATTTTTTTTTGGGGGTGACCTGGGATACGAGAAAGACATCCAAGATGACTAAGAGGATCATCCGAATGATGCCAGGAGAGTGAATTTAAACGGCTGATGTCCAGCCTGGGTGGCTTCAGTTCCAAGGACCGTCAAGTGCAGAACCTTTTCAAAGTGAATTTGAGCCACCAAAACCTCTGGTGGATTGATTTGTGGGGACTAAACCTCTAGTGAGACATACGTAGGTTTTATACGGACTATTACTATCCGGATTAGACTAATGACTAATATAGTCTGTCCATTATTACGGGAATGCGTATTGGGGATAAAGTCTGTTTTTTCTCCACCACTTATGTCAAGGAGATCAAACGACTCTTCAAAGAAGCGGACACGGATGGCTCTGGCAGTCCTGATCTAAGGGCTCTAAGGGCAATTTTTTTTCAGCTTGTCAATTCACAGGTGGTGCCGCAGTGCAAACTGGAGGTAAATCTTGAGAAGTTTTTTCTTGTGACTGAATCATTTTTCTTGCTCTCAGGTGTGGACTGGAGAGAGTTTCTATCCTGGATCATCAATGGAACAGCATTGAAAGGACCTACAAAAACGATACGACTCTCGTGATAACTGACATTGCCCCAAAAATATTTGCAGAGGAATGGGAGCCAAAGGCGCTGCCTCCTTCGAGCGGTTTGGACTCCTTAGAGATGAGAAGATGATTTGCATAGAGCTGACAGCTGGCTCCGGCTGAGGTTATTGAACACGGAGACTCAGGATGAAGCTAGCTTCGTTGAATCAGCTGAGGGCTTAGTGGTGCTGTGATCCCATTGTGGTGTAGGTTTGATCATGGTTTGACACACCAAGGCTCAAATGGGTCACAACGTGACAGAGTACTTGAAAAAGTCGGGTTCAAAACGCACATCAAGAACAAGGAAAAAGACAACGACGAAGGCACACGGTGGAGATGGGGAGCAGGAATGATTAAAGTGCAGGTTGGTATAAGTAAGACATAGTAAGAATATATGGGTATCATGAATGATTGACAATTGAATGATGGAAGACGAGGAATCATTTTGGCATTTTCCAAACATGACTTGGAACATGTCGTGGGGAACCATGCCAGGACTGACATGACCTTCCCATACCTTCTCTCCATGTTTTTGAATCATGATACGTAAATGAGATCGAAGAAAGAAAGATGATAAAATATTATATATATATATATAGATGATGCTGTTGAACCTTTTTTCTATCCCATTCTTCTGATCTCAGGCTGGCTGCGACGAGTTTGGTGTTCCAGCAGATCATTCTGGCCACAGGTATCGTCCTTAAACATGACAACCGGTGTTTTGCTTGTGGTGAATTTTCACTGTCACTGTGGTTCTCCGTCAATTCGCCAGGATACAGTGGCCAATGACACCACAGGGTGCCAAAGACCTGCTGGGCCCGGAGACCTGAAAACTGGACCATTGGACCATTGGACCATGCTGTTCCATGTTGTGGATTCATAGTTTTTTTCCATTTTTGTTCCATCCTCCAACTTCCTTTCTTTTTCAGATTTCGCCTTCCAACAAAACAGACACCCAGCTCCTTTGGACGATCCCAAGATCATTTCCTTCACAACGGGTCTCGAAAGCCCTTGCATGCAAAGTCTGGAACCTCAATTTTTTCGAAATTCGGGTGAAGCCTGGAAGCCTTGCAGTTTCAGAAGATGGAAACACCGAGGCATGTTCAGCTCATCATCGACGAATTTGTGGCAGCTTACAAGAGCAGACATCCTAAACCGGTCATTGACACAGAAGTTCCGCAACCAGAAGGAAGGTGGGAAAATGCTGAAAATTTCCGACGATTGTGGATGATCTACACCTTGCAACTTAATGATCCGCATGAGATGACCGGTTGAATTGCACTTGGACAAGAACCACAGAAATTCAAAGAAGCACAGCAAACACCAATAAACACTATCACTATACCCTCAAGTGTGGCAGAGGTCTTTGAATGCAGTAATTAGTATGTACATGCGTTTCAAGATGTTTGAGACTTGAAAATCTGAAAGTTGACTCACAGATGCTTCTTACATGCTTCTTGCATTTTACTATATCAAACAGCTTGCCATTCCAGACTGGTGATTGTGGGCGATACCCATGGGCAACTGGCTGACGTGCGCAAATGCTGCTACCTTTTAGCCTGGGGAACTGAATGTGTTGTCAATGAACATGGAGGTACTTCACATCCTGTATCATCTTGCACCTCCCAGTGCTCAAAACAGGCAGGTCCGACAGTGCGATTTTTCAACAACATCTCCATGTCCAGCAAGATGGGGTACCCGGCTGAGGTATTTGTTCAACGGTGATATGGTCGACCGTGGAAGTCAGGCGATGGAAAGTGGGTTTTTTCAGCTTTGGCACCACTGCATCATTTCATCACTGTCCCTAAACCTGACTTATGTTCCATCAAATCACTGACAGCCAGAGATGCAACAGGGTGTTGAGATCCTGCTCACTCTCTTTTCCTTCTTCCTTGCGGACAATGAGAACATGCCTCAGTCAACCAAACCCATTTAGGTCCATTTAGTCAATTTAGTGCGAAGCTATATCAAACAGGAGAGTTTCGAAGTCTAATCGCACAATGAAACCGATTTGAACAGCGATGTTTGGATCACCATCAACCTTTACAGCGTACGCTTGAGGTCAATCATCCTTCACCGTGGGAACCATGAAAACGAGGATCTTCAGGGAGATCCGGGGAGCAACAAGAACTTGTGAAACAGATTCCAGTTCAAAACAGCCAACACTCCCCCAGGATATGAATGCTTTGCATGCAGACAATGGAGGTGGCTTTGAAGACGAGGCTGGCTTTGTATTATCACTTACTAATTTATTTATTGATTCATCTATATTCATCTAATATATTGTATTTGCGTTCATGTACGTACATTTATTATATAATGTGTGTGTTCATTTGTCTATGCATTTGTTTATTTCATGAGCTTGATCTTTTGTCAATCATTCTCCGCATTCCTTCTGTGAGGTGATGGAAAAGTATGGATTGTCTGTGCATAAACCTCAGAATTTCTCGTTTTACAAGTTGGAGCTTTGATGAACTTTGCATGTTCAACGTGCCTGCTGCCAATTCAAATTTCCCCGTTTGAAATTTGATGGTCATGGAGCTTCGACGAATGTATTTGTTCATGTATACGTATATTAGTATAATATGTAAGATGCAATATATTAATATACACTATATTATATATATAATGAACACACATATCTTTATCTATTTGTTCCATCGAGTTTAGTGTGAAAGTCGAATCTTGAAGCTTTGGAAGCTTGGGTTTTCTCCAACTTTCTGCCACTTTTGCCAAGGTATCGTCATTTCATCAGCGCTTTCAGGTGTCTTTCATTGGCTTCTGTGATCAACAAGGCATGCCTTGAGAGGTTTACATCTCGATGCAGACGTTCGAATCCAGATCTGATCAGGAGATTTTCGTTGTACACGGAGGATTGACCAGAGTTTGGAACTCAGAAGGATGGTCACTCGGTAAATGGCTTGATGCCTCGGTTTTTTGGGAAAAACCTACATTCTTCATCATTCTTCTACATTTGCTTTTAAATTCATTTCATTTTGTACAGTTTTCTGTACATCATTTGTTTGCGATATTTCACTTTTATAGGTCAAGAACTTGACCATCGACTACATCAACACATTGCCGTTCCAGGATGATTGGAATGGTTGGATTGGTTAGATTTAGTGAGATTAATGTCATTCTTGGGAAGGGAGCACCATAGAAACCAATAGAGCGATTGCCAGGACTATACAGCACCACACCCGATGTCAACGAATGTGAAGGCCTGTTGGACGAAGGTAGTGTCGAGATGTTTGAGTTGTCAGTTGTCAAAGCATTATGTGCTGTGACAACATGTCTCAAATAGATGTATAAGGCATTTTGATGCATTTTGATGTCGTGCAACATGATTTCACTTTACCTACGTCTATTTAGTCATCATTTGTCCAGGAACAGCTCTTCTCGGACTTGCTATGGAGTGATCCCACTGAGCATGAGGGCAAGTACAAGTCCCACCGGCAAGTTTTTGTGGGTGTCCAAGTTACGGCTTGGCTTAATGGCTTTTTACGATGGCGCAACAGAAGTCTTTGACTTGGTTTGCAGCTTGGCCCTGGCTTTTACAGGGAAGTTGATATCTCTTTGCACATGGGAAGATCAGGACAAGATTGGTACACTTAAGATCATAAACACACATTATAGATATACAATCATGTATATATAGTATACAGTATACCCTATTGTATTTACAGAGCGATTTCCAGGACATATGGTGTCAAGATACACTGGGACCGCAACGGCAAAGCTTCAAAAGATGTTCATTGTAGAAGAACAATGAAGGACGTAGGAATTGCCATTCAACACGCCGCAGCTATGGACTTTTGAAATCTGGCAATGCAGCTGGAGCCTTCGAGATTGCCGCTTAGAAACTTGGTCCACAAGAGGGTGTATTCATGAAATGAAACATGATGAAACATGTGTGTCCATATTATTTTCCTGAAAGGAAAAATAGCTTGCTACTGTTGAGAATCATTGAGAATCCATGATCCTGAATTCGAGTGGAGTTGCTGCCACAATGATCATGTAGATGTAGTTAATTAGTGCTGAAAAAGAACACATTCTGAACCATTTATGAACACATTCTGAAGCACTTTTAAATTATTTTGGACAGCCAAGCCATTGTTTTAAAAACAACCGTTACGTGTATATATATATAAATCACTTGTTGCATGAAGCCCCTGGTTGATGTATGTTGATGTGCCAAGATTCAAAACCCTCCTAGGTGCAGCTTTGCCCTACCATGGAGCACGGTGTGTCACCTTACCAGGCACAAAGCTGATTCTACCGTATTGCTCCTCAGATACCTTCTCCTCATCCTTTGTAGCTTAAAATATGATTCCATTTAGCCTTGCTTTTTTGGCGAATCTGCAGTCATTTTTTGGGGTCCTTGGGGTAGGTGGACAGTGGCGATGTCATGGGCACCAGCCTTCATTAATACCATGGCGAGGTCGTAGAGTGAGGCTGGCTGTCTTGCAACTGCGACTCTCTGGGCTGGTTGAGCGCGGTAAAAAACTTGAGGCTCCGCAGGCAGTCGGTTGATGATCAAGCAGAGGAGAGAGGGACTCGCAAACAGTTGACAATAATGATACAGCCTGACTTTTCACAATTCGTTGGAGTCGTTTGAGCTTGCAGGAACTGCAAAGATTGCGGTTTCGAGGTGTGAGCTTGCTTTTTGGCGTCATGTCCTTAGACTTCCGGAAGATTTGACATGTTGAACGTTTTCTTAGGGTACGTCACATCATCATCATCATCATCATCATCATCATCATCATCATCATCATCATCATCATCATCATCATCATCATCAAAGGCAGCTGCCTTACGGCGCTTGAAAGATGCACATGCTGCTGTCCTGGGTGTGAAGCTCAAAGCTTGGGGGGATGTTTGTCCTTGGAAGGTTTACAACCTTCACCGAAGGGGTTTCCGAAGTCGCAAGGCATTGGTGGAGTGGGCTCTTGGGTCGTTGAAAGTCTGGCCCGAAGCGGCATTGGTGGGTCAGAGCTTCAGAGATTTTGGGTTGGATGATTGGTGAGAAGATCAAGCAATTGACGAAATTTTACGTTTTTTTTTTCAAATAAAATCCCGCAAAGGCTGGTCCAAGATGAAACATCTCCAGCTACAATCAGTGTATTGCTTTTGGCAGTCTTTGGAGGCTTACCCTGGTTGACCTGGATGAGATTTGCATCAGCAATACCAATCGCCAACTGTCTGTCCTGCGCGATTGAATCATCCCAGCACTGTTCCTGGCGATGATATCCCACCGTTGCCAGGCACACCCTTTCAGATACGGTTGGTCGTGCCAAGGCCATTTGCTTGTTGCAATTGTCACCTGTGCAACCATGCTCTTGCCATGAAGCCGTGAGGTCGATGTGATGGCCGAGAGGGTGAGGTCCACTTCTAGATGGCCAGAGCATTTGAGAGTCTAAGACTGTCGAATTTCGAATGCAGGCTTATCAACCCGCACTGCAAGATCGAAACAGTGCTGAGAACTCATTGTGGTGTGGTGCTATTTGCCGCACAGCTGTATCATGGCGCTCAGTGGATTGCACAAGGAGAGACACCCTGAGGCAAGACTTCTTTGTTGAAGAGACCGAGTGTGACATATTGGACTCCAGGCCATTCGACGTGCTCCCGGCTGTTTCCAACAGGAGTGAGAGGGTAGCACTACAGCATGACATACACAGTTGCATGAAACTGAAAATGCTGACAGAGGTCGTGGTGGATGCGATTGATGGAGTTGCCAACAAATGCCGCCTGATCTATGCATGTTTGCGCCCTTGAAGCTACAAACCTCTATATTAAAAAACTGAGAAAAAAATCGTTAATTACTTCAGGTGTGATCTCACTTTGCCGCTATCCAACACATTATCGGTAAAGCATCATCAGCTTTCTGAGGTCGTGAACGTCAGATTCCAGGTTCCGGTTGGGTCGTTGGGGTCGTTTCTCCATAGATTCGACAAAAAAACCCTGCCAAAGGCGGATCCAACGATGTTCCGCGAAGATGATATTACACGAGTACATGGTCAGTTGCTGAGCTTCCCGTTTTTTTAAAGATGTTTTTTCAGGTCGTGAAGCTGATGTCTTTATGGACTTCTTTATAGTTAGCATTTTATGTTTAAAGTTTGGATATTTTTTGGACGTCATGACTTACTGTACTGTACTTTATGTAAGTTGTTTGTTTCTATATCACACGTGCTATCGATTGCTGGTGAATCTCGGGAGGTGATGGACTGACGCGTCGAGTCCGCAGCACGCTTCGGTCCAAATATGGATTTCCCTCAGGGGAAAAGTCCAAGAGGCTGGCGGAACCAGGGGAATAGAAGATGGAGATACAGTGTACTGACATGTACTGACATGTGCTGACATGACAACTCATCATCATTCAACCAGGTGGGGAATACCTGTTGTTTACAGCCCGGAGACACCAAAGTTAGTGGCTGATGAGCTGTTTGAAGAAGGCCAGATTCTTCAATCTAGTCGTGCTGTCCGATGTTCTTCTTTGTTCAATACATAGAGGATCAACGTTGATTTCCGTTCTCCAGGAGACTCACCCGGCAAAAAGACCTGTGCTTCATCCTTAGAAATGGCCTATGAGTTTCAGAAGCAACTTCTCGCCACCGACCGAGCTGTGAGTTTCACTTAAGGACAGCTATGGGACCTTTTGCCCCGCAGTTGGGTCCTTCCAGTTGTTTGAAGTCATGCGGCTCATGTGAGGAGAATCATCGTGTGCATATCAGGAGAGATGGTTATTTTTGTCAGGCCGGTGTGCAGGGTTTCACTTTGGCATCTTGCGCTGCAAAGTCATGTTCTCAAAATTTGAAAAAAACTTGGAGACTTCCCTGAAACGCTGACCCCTACCTGGCCCTACCTCCAAAGAATCTCTAAGGATAATCATGGGCCAGCCATAAAGTGACTACAGCTGGGCGGGACAAAAAAAAACCGCTGCGTGGGAGCCAACGTTGTTGGAAGGTGAGTGTGCAATGCCATGATTTTGATTTGATAGAATATGAGTGCGCCATTAGTGTTCCAATTCAACATTGATTATGATTTTTTTAGATGAATAACGACAATGTTTTTCCAGAATAATAGTACTAGTACTGGTATGAACAGTGATACATAGACTAATTGGAAATGTTTTGTAAATTAAATATCGAATTATGCTATACTAAATTACTAAATTACTTTTAGATATGATTCACATAACTCTGTTCTCACCTCTTGACTCTCCGGCATGGCAGGTCTGATCGTGGCGTGGGGATCAAGTATGGCCCGGATGTCACCACGAAGTTTTGCAGCCAAAATCGTCTCAGGCTCCGCCGTTGATTTTGCGCTCCCCCCGGGCCGTTTGCCAAACACAGTTGTGAAGCTGCCAGGTTCCTGGTACGCAGCCATCAGGTGCCGGAAGATGGGCCAAACTGGCAACGTTTGGAAAGATGGATTTTCCAGAGATCTCTCAGTAAATTACTATAAATTACTTGGATGTTTTTTGTTGTTTCTCAGTTTGTTGTTTTTGCCAGGCGCGGATTTCAGAAGCAGCACAATGATCGCTGTGTGACCGTGTTCAGTGCCAGCAACTATTGTGGAGATGGAGGGTCAGAATACCCAGTGCCAAAAGATGCTGTGTTTTTCAGTGGAATTTGCCACAACTAGGTGGTGGGTTGAACATATTTTTTATTTTTACCCCTTATTTGGGAAAGATTCCCATTTTGACTATATAACATTTTTCAATTGGGTTGGTTCAACCACCAACTAGACAACCTTTGGAGAAATTGGCCAATTTTTGGGACTGAGGAACTTCGGGGCAGTAATCGTCCTGTCAGCCGCCAACTTTCCACGCTATGAAGTATTCGAGCTGTGCCCTCAGCCATACAAAAGGGCAGTTAGTGACAGTTAGTGTGTTTTTTTAAAGGTGTCTTGAGATTGAGATTCACTGGAATGCTGTCAATGGTGCTTCAGTGCTTTATTTTGAAAATACCTCCAAAAAAGCAGAGCTTGGGGTCTCTGCTTTGAGGCACTTTGCAGCTCCCTTGGAGGAACTACCAGCAATAGTTGCTCAAGGAGGGGCCACCTGCCACACTTTCTCAAGTCCTACGAGTCAACTGACGCTATGCTCAGCATCGATGCATATCGATGCAGTTTTCAGGGGATGCAACCGACTGGAATCAAATGTCCACGTCGCAGCAGAGAGACAGTGTGGAAGTCTGACACTCAGTACACGAAGTGTAAGCTTCCAGACTGCATACTGCAAGGCGCTGGTTTGCTCAGGAACTAGATAAGACATGATAAGACTGTATCTAATTCCGGACCAAGACTCAACACAACACCTTTTCACTTGCTGTGATTTGCTGTCTTTGTTCAGACTTCCCGTGCAGCTCGACAAGAGAAAACCTTCGAGACAGGAGCTCAGTGTCTCACTGTCAACCATTGGAGCAGATGCCAAGACTTATGAGCCGAGGCGAATGATCATCTCCATCATCGAGAAAAAACCTCAACTTTGGGCCTATGTCATTCGAAATTCTTTAGGCTCTGATGTGTTGCTTTCCTTGTGACTCAACAACTTTGGAGGTGTTTTTTCCATGTTTTTTCTATGTATCATGTAGCAGTTCTTATTCAAACAAGTCGCTTTTGCAGTCCAAGGATATCTTATGTCATATATGTCGTTTGAATCACAAAGTTTTTTGTTTCCGGGAGGGCAGAAGTTGAAGCAAGATGCTTTCGTGCAAATGATGGAGCAGCCATTCCCTAAGAAACGGTTCCCTGGGAGATGTCTGTCCACAGTGCTCCACAGATGTTGGTTTCTACCAGGTCCGGCTGCCACCTCCATCCACCTCCCAATTCCTGAGGCAAATAGACAGTGATCATCCATGGTCCGAGGCGTCTCGACGCATCATTAAAAGTTGCTGATTTCAATGATTTCCAAACGATTTTAAGCTACCTGGTATATTGGCAAGATTGCCAAAGAGCTGAGGCTTCAGTTGGCATTTGCTATACTTGCAGGGCATAATATATATTTTTTTTTCATTTTGTTGCATACTTCAAGGGTTTCCATTGTATATTTCAGGCAATGGAAGCATGGAACGTTGTGGATATCAACGGTGACATTGAGGCTTGATGCCGGCGTTTTTGCACCTCAAGGCTTCAATAAAGTCATGACAGTTGACACAATGGGCAGGTCACCAAATTTCTCAATCGCTGGGTGGTCAAGAGCGAATCTGCTGGCTACTCCTCGCCATTCTGTCATGTTTTTCTTGAGAAAAGTACTTGAATAAGATTCATTTAGAAGTACAATATGATATCTGTGATCATGTATGCCTTATTGCATTATCAATGAATACCCATCATCTATTCTGGGGTTGCAGTCAAAGGAAAAAAGGCCAAGGTTCAGCATGTTTCAGGAATGATTGCACGTGTCAGGTTCGTCAATGATGCGATCAAGCAAGTGTACGAGGTCAGCCTTTTTGTTTCACCACACTGCCAATGCGCCCATGATGCCAACTTCCATGTTTGCACTGAGTCTCAAAATTATCTTCCGATGATTGAAGTATCATGAAGAATCTTGTAAATCTTTCAGGCCATCGTTGCCATGGACATGGACTTATCAGAAACCTTCAAGATGTTTGACACTGATGGTGATGGCACTGTGGATCTCAAGGAAGCAAAACAGGCACGGTCCGGGGGTATCACAGGGCATCGGGCAGCTTCGCTGACACCCGTAACCTTGATGAAAATGGCAGGTCTTGGGGAAGTTTGATCTTGGCTTATCGTCATCGACTCAGAACTCTTGGGATTATCAAATCCACCGGGGAAAAAATGATTTAATGGCGTGAGTTATGGGTGCATAGGAAGATTTTTTTCCCTTCATGTTTGTTTGTTCTATTTATTTTCACAGGAACTCTTGAACTCGGCACATCCTCAATTTCGAGGTCCGGCCAAATTGATCGACTTCTTGGCATCTCAGCAGAAGAAAAGCCTCACAGTGTGAGTGATCCATGCTGATTCCGCTGTAGATGTTTTATCTTGGAAGGGTGAAGTCTGGGAACCGGAACATCGCGGAACATCGCGGAACATTGAACATCTCTTCATCATCTCTTCTTGGACAGTCTTGAAGGTCATCTACAAGCATCTACAATTCGAGATTGTAATTGTGGTTCTTGTTTGCTCAGGCCAGCTCTTCTCAACTTCTGTTATCACCACTGCAGACTCTGCCCGCATGTCAATCCAGGACGCCACATGACCAAATAACTTATGAAATGTGCTGTGGAGAATTCCGTACATGGTGAATTTCTGTCTTACTCTGTCTTATCTGTTTCAAGTTTCACCCATTCAATGTCAGGATTTCTTGGGTCACTTTACCATGGTGTACTCTGCAACAAACAATGCAGACCTTCCAAAGTGGTTTGGCTCTCAGGGAGCAGAAAGCGGAACCATTGCTCATGCACTGCAGCCTTCCCCTACTCACGGTTCAGTGGAAAACGGCCTAAAATGATCGAGAATCATATGCCCGTCTATATATGTAGTCAATTTAGGGACCAATTTTCCACTGAACCATGATCATGGGAGATTGCATATAATTGGAGGATGATTGAATTAAACACGCACGCAAACAAACGCCCTGTGTTCACAGGGTTTTGGACACCCTGGGCCAGATTGGTCGACTCATTGTGAAGACGAAGGCCCTGGGAAGAATGAGATTGATGGAGTTGGAGTTGGTACTGTTGATGGACAGAGATCTGCACTGATCATGGTGAGTACACGGAACTGCATTTAGGTATTATCCACAGTATGTGGAAATTTCCCTGAATATCCTGAATCACACTGTGTTTTCTTGCACGGACTCAACTGGTTCCTTGAATTTGCTTCATTAATGGTCTCCTTTTCCACCCTTTTTGGGGGAAACGTGACCGGTAAAATCTGTTTGTCAGGCACCAGGTCAGATCCTCAGCGAAGGGTGAAAGTCCTCTTTTTTTTAATGACGGTCGTATTGTGTTAGCTTTCCTGGAGTACTCTTGGTACAGCGAATTTCAAATAGCTTAAGATGAACTGACTTGAACTTGTTGGCACTTTTACAGTAGTAATTATCTCTTTGTCGTTTCAATACGAAGCTTTGACGAGAACACATTTGTCATTAATAGGAGGAATGTGCCGCCCCTTGGTGCATGGGAAAGGTGCATGAATGTGCAATCCACATTCAATTGTTGACATCGCATGACATCGCGTACAATGAGAAAAAAACAAGGATTTTTAAATGCTTTTTGCTGTTGAAAGGTGATGTTCACTTCTCTTCCAACTTTTTGCCCGAAATCATATTGTTTTCTTGGTTTTCTTGGGGTTGCCCAGCATGGAACATCATGGAACGGCCATTGCTTGTAAGGTGCAACTGACTCCACACCTCATGGTGCCCCAGAAGCTACAAAAATGGTGCAACTGTCATGTCCGTGTTCGAGCAGTATCGACAAATCCCATGGTTTGTTTGAGTGAAAGAGGGGGGTTCACCATTTCGATCCATTTGGGATGATAAAGATTTGGATATATTACAGATTTTTCAAGATTGAAAGATTACTCACGCCGCTCCGCGGCAGGCTCCGCCCGCACCAAGGTCACAAGCACAGACAACGCATAAATACTCGTACATATGCACACAATGTTGTTGTTGTTGTTGTTGTTGTTGTTGCTGCTCCCAGTCAAATATTTTACGTAAAAAACAAAAACTATCAACAACATAACATATACATGACTATTTCAAATTAACATGCTTGTTGAACATGTTACTTAATGTGATAAAGGATTGGTGTTGTTTGAAACCAATAATTTTTAGATAACGGCAATAGTTGTTTTAGCTCTTACAAGCCATGTACAAATTTTGAAAAGGGTAGATAATTGATTGTGCTTATTGATTTTCCCAAACAATGCAAAATCAAAAATACAGTGAAAAACAGTGGTTTATTGTTTTATGTGTCTTCAATTTTTTTGATTAATATATGTGCTAGACATGGAATTTTACATATTTTCCCCCAAGCTAAAGCTGACCTGTTGCTAGTGCCTCCCGAAAGACACGCCCTTTGCACCTACCGGGTGCGGGCGGATTTCTCTTTCTCAACCTGATGTTTGATCAATTTCTGCCTCCTCTCTTGGTTTTTAGTTTCGGACCTCTCCGAAAAACACAGCTGTTTGCCAGTCCCAACTCTTTCAAGAGATTGACACATCTGGCGATGGCATTTTGCAACTCGATGAATTTGTGACCGGGATTGAACAGGTGCCCGGGCTGTTTTGTTGGAGTCGACATTTTTCGCCGGTTTTCCGTTGTTGCTGGTAAGCTAGCCTCTTCTCAAAGGAAACACAGAAAAACAGGTACTTTGGTATATGTTACAGAACTGAAAACAAGAGGATTGAAACTTTTACCTGAAACCAGTACTGAGTCCAAACTGACCAAATCTATTACTTTTTACAGTGTCAAGATTTCACTTGCTGTCAGTTGCCTGGGCTCGACAAATGCAGTGTGGATGGCGCACCTCTGTCGTAGAATACTCAGTTTGATCACGTTGCAGAGGTCCAAATTACACCAACTATGAACACACCCTGGAAAAATAAACCTAAAAATCTGCCATTTAGAAAGGAAAACAATCTTCCAAATCTCCATTATCATGTTAATTTTCAGGGGTGTAACTCTATGATTTTATGAATGATTTGGCCAAGATGTTTCACTGATACGATGATACGGATGTTCATTTTTGATCAACATTGATACTGACATCACACAATTGAAAAATCATCCACTTAGTGAAGCCTTCTACATCTCCATTTGAAAATTGCTGGCTTCGAATGTGTTTTTAAAGGCACGCCAAATTGGTGGAGATCTCCAAGATTTTGGATGTCACACACGATGGGACTCTCAATTATTTGGAGTTTCAACAGGCGGCTTGGATTCGTGTGTCGTGACCTGTGTCAGCCCAGTGGTTTTTTCACAGATAGGAATTTATTGTTGTTGTTTGATTCCCACCGGCACAGAAAACATATATGAAACATGGACTGCCAGCCACCCTTGTGCATGTATTCGTGTGATTTTTTAGAAACATGCTCAGCAAGTAGTGCTGGGAAACAGCACTTCTATGTGCGCCCCATGCTGGCCTTTCTTGGAGGAAAGTTCTATCATGAAACTGAACCAAAATAAGCGAAAGGCTTTATGACAACGACAGGCAAGTGATTGATGGGCTAAAAAAATGGCTAAAAGACCAAAAAGGGTGGCACTCCTTTTGCCAAAACGTTTGGAGGCCTTCCAGCTCAAGGGACAGGGTACCACCGACCTCGAGAACAGTCTGGTGGAGGACAAAACGTGGACAGAGATGACTTGGAAAATCCTTCGGATTTCCACCCGTTGTTTCCTGTGCAGGATCTGACTACTCTCTTGTTCCGTTGGGAACTAAGACCTTATACCAAGAAACTTCACAACATTTTGAGAAACAGATCTTTCCACCCAGCAACAGCCATCGAAGGTTTGGGGATCCTTGTAGTCTTTGTCAGCGGAAGGGGGGTGGATATCCGAAAAGAGATGACCATGATGACCATGAAGTGTGAAACCCTGAGGTTACAGGGTGCATATCCGCACGGGCTGTCAATTTCTTGATGAAGTTGATAGCTGCAAAGTGCTCAGCGAGGACAGCCATGGAAACGCCACGAAACTCCATGAATCGCGCCGGCCGTAAAAGGGTTCTACAAACAGCATATCAAGTGCCATGTGTCACTTCAACGTTTTTTTTCCGGTCAGGAGTTTGGAAACGTGCTTCGTGGCGTGAATAATGCCTTGCGTTCGCCAGAGTCTCAGTTTGTTGTGAATATGTTTAGTTTGAATATGTTTGAGATACGTTTTGAGTATGTTTGGTTTGAACATGACTGAATATGTTTGAATATATTCAACAGTTTTGATTTTGGCCTTGACAAAAGACATCCATCCAAAAGCCTTGCGTCTTGCTCCAATTGCCAGGAATGAACAAGCAATTTCTGAGTCGCAGATCAAGCACTTGTCGTCTGCTTTAGCAGTAGAGGACGTTGCTACACATTTACGTGCCCTGCGTTGAAATGAGCAGTGCTCAATTTCAAAACCCTTGTGACACTCGATTGTACTGGTTGGTTCATAGGGATCCTTATGATGTCTTATCATAATAATTACATAATTAGTACAATGAACATAATGAGCTAGTATACTCTCTCAGATAAACCAAGCGACCATGATTTGATCACTGCTCTTAAATGTTTTCTCCATTAGACGCAATTCTGCTTGATACACCGTGAATCGTGGGTGAGCTTTGCTGATGAGGGGCTGATCCCATCCTCTTCAGGACGAAGACGGCCAAATTGTTGCCTATGATGATTTCCTCAGGCAAGATGTGGTTGTGATACTGTGATGGCACGACACAAAGTGATTCTGGTGCTGGAAGCAAAGACAACAGCCGTATATACATCTATAATATAGAGTATATCATTTGTGTGTTAGCTTCAACACAAACACAGTGGAATAATAGGATTGGTTACCTCCAAAACGTAATGCAGTCCGAGGATTAAATTCCGTGGCTATATATACCATATATATCCATATATACCTTACATATTCGTGTATGTAAACCTATGTATACACACATATGTACAAGATTATAAGTAAGACTCTAATTTGCTGAGATTTGTACGCGCTCTATGTGATGTGGGGATTGTGTTGATGATTCCACAGGCCGCCATACTCACTTACATATTGATAAATATATAAAGACATGTTTTGCTTTGGATCAATGGCATGCGTTGAAGATGTATATGGGAGCACTCAACGAGGTCTTTCGTCATCGTTGACACGGAGACCAGAGAGGTGATCAAGTCATTCAGAGGATGATAGCCATGGTTTCACTGAGATGTCTGGGGTTTCTTTGGTGCATGACAAAATCTGCTACATGCCATTTATCTTTTTTTTCTACATTAGAAATTGAGCTGGGTGAGTTTTGGGTAGAGCAGTTGTACCACTTTTAGATACGGGAGGATATGTTCACAAAAGTCTTGGTTCATGGGTTTCTCCAAGAACTGCAGCCGTTCCGAAAGCTTAGATATACAAGGAACACCAGCTGGGCACTGGTAGCTTCGGCTTCAAGATAGATCCAAAATAAGTAATGACAGATGATGCCCGGTGGTGAATGTTTATGAGACCATACAAGATCTGATGATCGGATGGACTCATGGCATGGACGCGCCTGATAACATCCCAAGTGAATCCCCAGCTGTGTGACTCTGCAGATTGCGCTTCACCGTTGGCTAATTCAGCCAAGGTTTTTTCTGCTATGTTTCACACCACAAAGTGGTGCAGCTTCAGTTTCACAATTCCATGGCCAGTGCACAGTCCAATTTGTGTCTAAACACAGAAGTTCCTAAGTTCCTGAAGTGAATGATATGTGCACAGCTTTTAAGGATAAGATGATAAGTTCCACGTGGGTCGCTCTTGAGGTGGGAGACTGGTGTAGATCACAACCGCGAAGAAAGGGAATCATTGTTTTTTCATGTTTTTTCCCAATGGAGATCACTTAGTAGGAGCCTGGATGTCAAGATGCCATTGTTTGATCCATTTTGCTTCTCAGTCTTATATGTGCATGTGTCAAGTGACATTGAGCTTAAAATTATCTTAGTAAAGATTAGACAATGAACACATTTCAACACATATTGAGACGCATAGGCAATCATTGTACGTTTGTTTGCATTTGTTGAATCAATACATTTGTGGGAATGGGCGATGGACCATTGCTACTACATGTCTTAATGCTGCACAACTAGATTCAGCCTCCTCAAGGCAGCACCATTCCCTCGAACCACTTTTTCTGCTGTTCGCAGCACACAGAGTTTGCATGGAAAGGACTCTTCTACTGCAGCTTGTCGCTTGTAGCAAAGGCATTGAGTGCACGTCAAGCAAGACAATATAACTCTGACACTTTGCAGAGACATTCAAACAACTCAGCATACTGTGAACTCTCTGTATATACAGTCATATACAATCATATGTATTAAGTACATATGGTATAGTGATTTTTGGCATTAGTGTTTCTCCACTTCCATTGATATCCCACCCTGCAAAGGTTTGTTGACGTGTGACAGCAATAATGAGCACGACGTCCATAGCTGACATAACCTACAAGGATTACTTGAAATCAGCCTACCAAGTAGCTGGATGTTGTGAGGGTTGCTGGCGATGCCCAAGGACGTGACTGTGGTAGTTTCTTGGTAGGGTGATAACGTGATACTAAGACTGTGACCATGGATCATTGCCTTCAAGTATTGAATGCCAGGACCCGAAAGGTTTGTATCAAACACTTGGTGTGGATGCCAATGCGGACGAAACTGCTATCAGGCTTGGTGAATGATCTCAAATGTTTTCAAGTAGAAATTTGCATGGGCTGTTTCAGGAAAGCATATCGGAGACTGGCTTTGCAATGCCACCCCGTTAGAATCTTAGACGCTGACTTGAGATCTCTGATTTTTTTGGGCAAGCTGAAGATCAGGACAAGAATCAAGGCAATGAAAATGCCACAGCTGAGCGGGAGTCTTACTCATTCTGTGGCAATAGGCCAGAGGCAATAGAGTGTAGTGGTACGTAGTGACATCTAAGATTGCCAAATTGAAGTAGCAGAAGTACCGTACCAGCTGAGGTTCCAAAAGATTGCAAATGCATACGAGGCAGGTTTCGTTGCGAATCCCTTCAATTTTGTTTCTTTTGCATTCTTTTGTTGCGGATCTCTTCCTCGTTTCACAGGTTCTTTCCGATCCAAAGCGCCGTGCCTTCTATGATTCTACAGGCTGTGTAGATGAGGAGGACACAAAAAAGCTGCATGCAGTTCTTTAGAGCACTGTGGGCACAATATGGCACAATAATGTAAAGAGTTTGTTAGTCTGGTATCGGTATAGAGAAGAAATCAGGAGAAAGACATCTTGCACTTTCCGACCTGTAACTCAGAGATCACGAAAGTTAGACAAAAAATGCATGCTGTGCAGGAGTTTGGCGACGATGGCATGATCCACAGTTGGCATGAATCACATTGAACAGCTGCCACCAAGAATGTTTGTCAGTCCAAGCAAGAGTAAACAAGCAAAACAGACATAACTCAAAGATACTCAAAGTCGAACACTCAAGTTTCTTTCATTTGGTAGATTATGCCTCATGTTCTCTGAAATCAGCACAACTCAGGTTTCATGAGACCTGAAGATTTGTTCGCAGCTTTCTTTGGTGGTGGCATGGCACAGGACAGTTGTCGGCCTGCAACAGCCTCACGGCCGGTGGTTGTCCTCGGTCATTCTCCGGAGTGTTTTCCGGCGTCAATCCAGATCATGTCGCCATTGTCGTCGTACTCCTCATCAGTACCGCATTGAGGTCGTGTTGGTTCTGGTTGTTGTCGTTGTCGTTGTTGGTCCTGGTTGTTGGTACTGGTGTCGTTGTTGGTGCTGGTGTTGGCGTTGGTATTGGTGGTGTTGTTGTTATTCCTGTCGATGTTATCGTTGTCCTTGGTGTTGCTGCTGGTGGTGTCTGGTGCTGGTTTTCCCATACAGCATTCTGACACCAGGCATTTTGCAACATTCCTCCATGTTTTTGAACGAAAGTGATGGACCCGCGGACCTTTTAAAATTACTCAAGGATCTCGACGAAGAGGAGCAGGCCAGTGCCATGAGCTGCTCGTGTTGCTGCAACGCGTTTTTCGCTGTTTGCGCTGCACAGGTGATGCTCGATGAGTTTCTCAAAATGACCTCCGGCGCATTCAGCTTTAAGGTATGGACCCTCATCACCTCATGGGATGCACGACAGAAACCAAACCATTCATTGAAGACCATGGGGCATCCTGCGATGGCTGAGGCTGGTCGATCAAAGAAGAAGGCAGCCATTTCTATGTTGAAATCTACAAGTTATTTGATGCTTGGTTTTTACGTGTGTTCTCGAATGTTCTCGCATTTGCTAAATCTGATTTTACATATCCCTGTCTAGTATGCATCATGTTTTTCTTTTTATTTCCGATCATGTCCTTTCCTTGCATTTTGGACATGATCCCTCGTTGTTGTTTAAGCACAATAGATCATAATATACCATTTGTTTATTTTTTATTGCTTGTATATAGTAAAAACACACATATTTGCGATATGTTTTCGGCATCTCTTCGCATATCACCTTGCTCCAGGGACGCAATGGGAATCGCCGTGGAAAGGCGCAGGCCACTTTTGAGCAGGTGCTTTGGTACCAGAGAGATTTTGCCAGAGCGAATGTGGGAGAATTGCTTGAAGCCTGGATCGGATAGTAGGCAAAATCAAATTCCTTACGAAATGCAAAATGTTCTGAAGCCAATGTACTTCAAAAGATTTGACATTACACACAAAAACACAATAAATTGCAGCTGAAAGATTTGATGTGCTCTGTTTTTTTCGTTTTCCCAAAATTGCGTCCGCGCTTGAAGAAGTGGCCTATTTAAGCGCCATAAATCGGTGCCAGGTATTTATGAGCGCAATGGCAGGTGCGGAATCATTGGAGGATTCTTAACACATGAGCATCACAGCATCATGATGCATCATGTAAAGCTTTGCAGCTGTGTCACAATGTGGTGATGAAGCAGGCCCTATGGGAGGAATGCTTGCTGAACCCACTTGTCCATCAGGGTTTTGCCCTGAAACATGCCAAAGTTTCGTCCCATTCCAGCAAAAACTTTGGAATTGTACCCATTTTGCCGATCGGACAACGGTTTTCTTGCTCAGGCATGCATTAAAGAAGAAGAAGGCGGATGGAGGCCTTGTGACTATTTTTGGTCAAATCTTCAATCTCAAAACGGCGGTTGCGCTAAGATAGTTCGTATCTTTAAGTTAAGTGCATATAGTGCATCGAGTGCAGGTTACGAATGTGACGCTTGTGGGGAAGATATATTGGATGGGAAGCGCTTCTTTGACTGCCGAAAGTGTGACTTCAGCATGTGTGTCAAGTGCTTCGCTCAGCATTTAAGTCAAGTTTATGACATCTCCAATTGAATGGTTTCCTCGCTGCCCGGCACAAGATTGGGGGCCGTGAGATGATGTGACATACTTGGGGTGCTCATGTTTTTGGTTTGGCTTCGTTTTTTCATCCTAACTGGTGATGGTCCATGAGGGTGTTCTGCAAGATCCAATACGAAGGTGCCAGAAAAAGGCCGCTGCAGAGATGGAAGAGGAAGAAGATGATGACGAGGCTTACACAAACCTTTTGCATATCTTAGTGATATCGCTGATAATTACGACAAGTAATAAGTACATATAATTTATTTGTGTCACATTGGGTCTATGTGTGTAATCTTCCCGTGTGTAGCAGGAAAGAGAAGTGCTGGAAGCATTTTGTGAGATGAACATACGGCCAGAGCTCCAGGCTTGCTGTGCCGTTGTGACAGTTCTCATACTTGGGATGCTTCCCACGTGAGCAATGAAAAAAACCCTGGTTAGGTTATATAGGGGATTCTACTACCCAATTATATAGGGATTATAATAAGCCATTATAAGGATCACTATAAACCAACCACTATAATGGAAAGTAATAAGGTTTTTTTTCGTGGCTCAAGTCACCAATTGTTGAATCTGTTGTGATTGACGGCGCGTGGCCCAGCAAGTCACCCAGCCATCGGAAGGGTGGACGCCTTCGCTTTCGCTGCATGCTTTGCGGCACACTTCTTGACACGCAGGAAGAGGCCGCTTGAAGACAGGGTTGCAGAGGGAATGTTGAGAAGATGTTTCTAGGAGTTTGTCCAAAATGTCTGACCACCAAATGAATGTGTGGGATTACTTTTGGACCAGTGATGGGTGGCTCACAGGCAGTCGAACACCTGCTGGAGGAGCACGCGACAGAATTCCAGGCAAGGTGATGACAGGGTGATGGCAGCAATTTGTTTGAAATTGTTGCAAGTATGAATCTAGTGAATTTAGGTGAAAGTTTCCAACCTTTTCTAGCGGATCTTTACATAACTTTACGATATTTTACGTAGTTTCACCATATCTTACAACTATTGCATGAGGTGATACAATTGGACAACAAGTTTTCAACTGGGTGGCTTTGGCCTTTTGAAGGACAAGGGGATGATTACAACACCAAAGGAAATCAGATATTCAAACAGGGCAAAACCCAGAGAAAGGCCAAAGACTTCGAAAACAAACATCCTGCAGAAAAGAGACAGTTCATAGATGTGTCATAAATTTTGCAAAGAAAACTCAAAGCTATGTTCCAAGATTTCGTGGATTCTGGTGACACTTGTGTCCAAGACTGAAATTGCCTTTCCGTCGACCTGTCTCCGTTTGTGCCGCTTGATCGCCCATTCAGATGGTGGCCAACGAAGTCCGTTCTGAGTTGAGAGGTGGCTACACAGCGTCTTCATCTTCAGGCTTGACAGAATGTTTTGCGCTCTAAAAGCTTAGACATGATCATCACATCATCACACAATGCATTGATGCATGATTATGCATTAATTTTTTCATCTATTCATCTATAGCCATAGAATATAGAATTAGATACCATAATTCCCTGTAATGTATTTAATAATTTGAACTATTTTAAAACACATTTCAGATGAAACTATGTTAATAATTTAAGCTATTTTCAACTTGAAAAAAAAACAAACATCAAATTTCCCCTGGCAGGCATGGGTGGCATGGGTGGCATGGAGGCCTTCATCCTTGAAGCCATGGCCTCTATGGACCCCAGCCTTGGTGCTCCAAAGGTGGGGAAGGAAGTTACCGGTGGATTTTCCTAGGGTCCTATGTTTTTTTTTTGAGGATGGGTAGTTGATATATTATATAGTAGATAAGTTGAACATGTAAAAAGATGGGCGTTGTTTTTTTTTTTAACCTGCTTCGTTTCAGCTGACTTGAGTTTGGAGAACCCGTTTTTTTCAAGGTTTTGGTGGGGTGAAAAATCCCATGATGGTCGTAACAAAACGTCCCATCAATCGCCCAGGGACGACGGCACCGAAGAAAGCGCTGAATCTGAGATTTCGAGATGGGCCAAGATGAAGCTTTCGCGGTTAAGAGCTTCACAGGATCAGTCGCAGCTGATTTGCCTTTTCCACTTGGCTGCAAAGAAATATTCTCAAATGGGATGGTTCATCAGCAAAATGCAGATGACCAATTCTCGCCTTAGATCTGGCAATGCAAGCAATGCTCGCAGCAGAACGAATCTGTCTTCAAAAGCATGCAAAAGCAATGTTACCGGTGCATCAATTATTGGCTTGCTGTTGAAAAGCAAACCATGTCGCTATAAATGCCAGCATCAATGTTGATTCATTGTTCATTGATTCCCATATTTAAAAAAAAATCTTGTGGACATTTGCGGCTCTTTAGTGGCCTACATCTTTCAAGAGGCTTTGGCCAAGGTACTGGGTAGAGCGGTGATGGGTGGTGGTCGTTTGGATCTGAGGAAAACCAAACGCCGAGGCCGCTGAAAACGCTGGGAATTTTCCAGTGAAAACAGTTCAGAGTCCAGTGATTTTTGCTATAAGGTGATGATGGCAAGGTGCTCAACGAGCCAAGCAGATTTACTTCACAGCACCATTCAGCATTGTTGCTTCTAACATCTTGAAACCTTTGGCTGGTAAGTAAAAAATTGTCAGAAAGTTAGTGACTAACAAGGAACATTCCAACTTTTCGTGCATCTTCAATCAATTTGATCATCTCCTCCAGTTTGCTTGTTGCTGTGTTGTCACATCTTCGACTCCAAGGCCGTGGAAAGGGAAAGCCTCCGTCTGAATCTCAGCTTCCAGAGCTCCACGGCGGTGTGAAGGGTATCGTTCCCATGAGGCCGGAGCTCATCAAGCCATGTGCGGTTTCTCAGACCACAAGGTGGTGACCTTTTTCTAGAATCGAAGTGCGGGTTGGAGGAAATGGTAGAAATTCAGTCTGACTGATCATTTGATTCCTATTGAACCTGAGCAGGGTAGAAAAAAATATAGTGCACTGTCATGTAACATTGTGCACCTTGCATCATTGGCATAACAGTAGATTCTAGACTCCACACTGCATAAGATGCAACACGAAATAAGGACAATGATCCTCATTTGCACAACATACATTCATTGGCATTGTTTTATGATCAGAATGACCCAATTTGTGTACTTCATAGATATCTATAGGCTATGTATAAGGCATACAACATTAGTATAGTCTCATCCATGGATATCCAAAACACGAAACACGAAACACATCAACCAAAAGGATAAAAGCAGGGCTTAACTCAGTGCTGCCTTGGCGTTTTACTCGTAGCATGGAGCTGTATTTGCCCTGATGACTCCAAGGTATATGGATGGGTGGTCTTCCAAAAGACATCACGGAGAGCGAGATTGATCAAGTCTGCAGAAGGCGATCCTGTGAAGAAATCTTGCAAAAGGCATCAACTCATGGACCAACTTGAAAGAAATGAGCAGTTAAAACGTGTTAAAACCAATTGAGGAAGATCGGTCACCTTGAGAGACAAACTATCAGAATTGGCGCACACAGTAAAGCACAAACACTTTATGCCTTGCAATCCAGGTATGGAGTAATTGCCGACATTGGCGTCAAGCACTCTGAGCGCGACACCTTCTGTTTCGTCACCTTCAATCGGATGGAGCATGCGGAGGCATCATTTTGCTTGAGCTACAGACGAGTTGGTCAAAGTGACAGGAAAGCAAAAATGTATCCGAATTTCATCTACCAATTGTGCTGAAAATTCCAACAACGTGTACACAGCAAGACATGTATAGTGTATGGAGTATAGTCAAAGGAAGTTTAGTGGCAAACTTCCGATATACGAACTTTTGGGTAGCCTGACAGGAATAGTAGTCTTAGCAATAGTAGTCGTAGCAGTAGTAGTCGTAGCAGT